>VDFB02109042.1:51938507-52054536 GCA_007258455.2 Sequoia sempervirens
AGGCTTTGTGCCCCCTCTAAGCTATCGTTCTCATGGGAGTGAACTATTCACTTACGTTCATGTCGAGGAGGAGGTCCCCCATTTGTGGCCTCCATTCTAGCTCAAGCCAGGCTAAAAATCCTTGAGGTTAATTGATCAATATATATATGTGTGTGTGTGTGTGTGTGTAAATTTTGTAATGAATTGTTGTCATATACTTTCTCCTTTTGTTGACCTTGCATGGTCAGGTTTGAATATTGCATACTATAGCCATATAGGTAAGGCAATATAGATAATGATAGTATTTGGAACCACTGTGTGGTTTTTTCATATATGATCTGATAAGGACAAAAATAATGATATAATCCTATAATTTTGGTAATCTATATGTAATACAAAAAAAGAGGGCAAACCACGTCCAACAAACTCTAAATTTCTTGAAACATGATAAAATTGGCAAGACGAGAACAAGAAGTTCATAAAAAGTAAGGTGATAGATTCAATCCAATGAATATGTTAACTTAGAGTCTATAATAGTAGACTCAAAACCAACTTCCCTTAAGATGTAAAAAATATTGGATAATACATGAAGGCTATGTAAATTGAGCATTATGCTCTTTTGAAACATGGAACTTGGGAGTTGGTTGATCCTTCGTATGATTGTAAACTTATCAGTTGCAAGTGGGTCTTTTGAATGTGCAAAGTAGATGGCTCACTTGACAAATATAAAAAAAGTCTTGTTAGAGAAAAAAAACAAAAAAAGGGCTCAAAAAGAGTGCATAGATTATGATGAAACACTTGCACCTCCAATACAGTGGACCACCATTGATGCTTTGTTGGCTTTATAAACACAAAATGGATGGAAAATCCTCAAATGGACATAAAAACTGCATTCTTGAATGGTGGTCTCAAATAAACAATTTGTCTCAACCAAATAAATATGGAGTAAGTAGCCAAGAATATCAAGCATGCATGATTATAAAATCATTGTATTGTTTAATGCAAGCCCTACAAGCCTAGTATTAAAACTCGTTGAACTACTCTTGAAGTTGAATTTCAAGCACTTTAAATTTGATGATATAGTTCTCTCTATCAAAAAGGTTGATGGCACATTTGTATATCTAGTTGTTTATGAGGATGATCTATTTCTAACTAATGATAATGAACACAATATATTACAACCGTGAAAAAAGAATTGAAGCAAGGATTTGAAATTACTTACTTGGGATACCTTCATTATTATTTGAGTATTAACGTGATTCAAAAACTTGAGTATATCTTCATCATCAAACAAAATTATATTGGTGATCTTTTGTGCATATTTGGAATGTTCAATTGCAAACCACTTATGAGAAAAGTTTGAAACTAACATCAAGCGGTTTTGCAATGTTTATTTATGCAACTAAATTCCAACACCTTGTGAGAAGTCTAATATATGGAGCATTTACACATCTACACATTTCTTTTGTTGTTGGAGTCCTCTCTAGATTCTTGCAACAACCTATGGAAAATCATCAATTGGCAACTAAAAGTGTTCTTTGGTATCTAAAGGGAACTTAGAACTATAAGCTCAACTCCTCCAAGGCAGCAAATGTCACATTAGTTAGTTATTCAAATTATAATTATGCAAGTGACTTGAAAGATGGGCAATGTACTTTATGCTTCTTATTGCATTTAGGGTTGACTGCCATTTCCTGGAAATCTAAGTACTCAATGTCAGCTCTATCCTGTAGAAAGGCAGAACATATGATAGCTTCCAAGGCAACTAGGAATATATTATGGCTCAGTAAGATTCTTTAAGATTTACAAGGAAAGTAGATTTCAAAAACTACTCTCTCAATTGACAATAGATTTGCAATCAAAATAGTAAAAATTCCAATCTTTCATGATCATATTCTGTTTCCAAGGCAACTAGGAATATAAAAATAGATTTCATCAACTACTCTCTCAATTGACAATAAATTTGCAATCAAGATAAGAAAAAAATCAATCTTTCATGATCCAATCTAAACACATCAACGCAAACTTCATTTTATTCAACATCATGTTATAGATGACAGAGTACAACTTAAGTATTGTCATATATCCAACAAATATTTTTACCTAAGTGTATGGAAGAGAGAAGTTCGAAAAGTTCAGACACATGATTGGTTTAACTATATAAACTTGTTTATATTAGGGGGGAATGTAAATATTAATGTTTGCATATGAATCTTTTGTCAACAAGCTTTCGGTTTTGCTTTTAATTTTGGTAGTTTAGTAGTTTTCTTCTCAACTTTTGTTGTGTGACAGATAAACTGCTCTTTACTGCCCTTCAAATATGAATGTAAATCTAATTTTGCAAATAACAAAGAAATACCATTCTGTTCTGTTTTTAAATCCCAACTTGACAAATTGGCCTTTGAAAGCTTACATGGCATTTAAAAGCACACATTCAAAGTTACAGAATGGTAATGAACTCAAGGTCACTATCATTCCTTCCATTGGTGAAGCAGTTTTAGCCTTCATATGATTTGTACAATGGAAATACAGATTACTGTACAGAATCAGGCAAATTTATACTCACATCCATCTTTATAATATTGCATTGTACAAGTGGTGATATTGATCTAAATGTGAATAGACCTTGGCACCTTTAAACTAATAAAAGAATAGTCTCGAGTCCAAGGCTTCTTTCAAGCAAGTACCTAAAAACACAACAGAGCCCTTAAAAATGGATGAACAGAAATACTTGTCTTTTCATTACACATCATTAGCTGTTTGAAGGATATCATTATACTTTGATTGCATCACGGGCTTCAGGTCCCACAAATGTTGTTATGAGAAACAACGACCACCAAAATGATGAATTGAAACCAGGCAAAGTGACATTCTTTCAAAGATCAGGATATGTCAGAACCTTTCTCTCAAATATAAAAGGCAAAGTATCTCCCAAAAAGCAAGCTTAGACCAGATTTCAAAAATATCTTCATTACTGTATGTAGTCACTAGCAACTACATTCTTTAATTGGGGAAGTACTTTGGCCTCTGCATTGATGTTACCTAAAGGTCAAAGCTTCCCGTCTTAAAATGTTGCTCAATATTAAGTTATTAACAAATTGAGCACATAATTTGGAATAACTCTTGCTGTCTTGCACAATTAACGATGCAGGACCAAACAGTTTCAAGTTTTTTGAAATGCCCCATCTAAACTTTGTCCCAGTTACAAATGCGAAAAATGTAACTTAAGAGATAGGATTAACACTATGAACACCAATCTTTAAATATGCTTACTTAATATTTTGTTACCATCTTAGTATTCAATCATGATTCCATCTCGAAAGTTTTTCTAGGAAAATGCTTAAAATGGGTATAACAAACATGCTTTTAGATAAATGCAGTGCTCTTTAAAGAGTGATTTATTTTCTGGCTTCCTGCAATACACTGTACTGCTTGATGTGAACAGGAACTCTTTGAATTTAATAATTAATGTACTGCTTGATGTGAACAGGAACTCTTTGAATTTAATAATTAATGTACTGCTTGATATGAACAAAAACTCTTTGAATTTAATAATTAATGTACTGCTATTCGAACATTTCTAAATGCTGGAAGTTAAGCTGATGAAACTCAGAGATACCAAAGACTCCCATGTTATATACCAACATTAGTTAAGGAACCATTTATAACTTTTGAGGGTTTTATCACTTCGCTCCATACCAAATTCTACGCTCAATTCACTTTGACCGATCAGTTGAAGTTGGACATATCCAATTTTCAAATATCTTTTCCTGAGTATCTAGTTCATAGCAGAGACATCTCCACCATCTTCCCTTACAAGCCGAAAGACTTACTCCAACATGAAAATGTTAATGCAAAAGTCTTCCATTTCGCACAAACACTGACCATGTGTCAAGCTAA
Source organism: Sequoia sempervirens (assembly GCA_007258455.2). NCBI lineage: Eukaryota > Viridiplantae > Streptophyta > Pinopsida > Cupressales > Cupressaceae > Sequoia > Sequoia sempervirens. The sequence goes on from VDFB02109042.1 coordinate 51,942,387, forward strand.
TGAAAAACGAAAATTTTAATTTCACACTTCAACTGCTCATATACTAGTGGTATGACATTTGTCCAATTATACACTTGAACATAAAAGTAGCTGATAAGTGCACATTCCAGTGAAATGAAAAACTATGGGCTACAAAGTTGAGAAAGCAATTAGATTTTCTGCTTAAACTCATCCTTTGGTGTAAATGGCTCCTTTGAACATATCCCATCATTTCAATAACCATAGAATCTTGCCTGTGCCCAAAATACAAGAATAATTGGTGATGTTGAAGATTTCTAGGACTTCTCATAAGATAGCTCTAGATTGGTGCAATGAAGAAATCTTTTGAATTAGGTACAACTATCTTTGGATCCTTTTTCTTGACAAATAACACATCTTTTTTTCTTTCCAGGCATTCTAATCTAGAAATGAAAGTTTATTTTCATGCATTGCATTTTCCAGTTCAACAAATCATGCACTTATAAACACCCTTTCAATAATTCAATATGTGAATACAATTTTGAATGTAGTGAGACAAAAGCATTGCTTCGTTACATTTTATTAAGTATGATCCTTTCAATCTTAACTTCCAGAAATATAGCCTGATACTCAACAAAGTATAACATCTCCTACTAACAAAAAGGATATTGCGGACATCCGAGATCATGGAGCTACAGTAGTAGATAGAGTTAATTTAACTTTCTTACTGATAAGAACCTAAAATTCAGTCCCATGGATTATGTGTCCTCTGAAAATATTTAGAAAATGTCAATTCAGTTATTGATTGATTAGAGTGCAGATAAAAACATCTAAGTTACTCAGAAATATCAAACATGAGGCTTAGAAATAAAATATTTTGTCATCGTCTCTTATACAATCAAATAATCATCAATAATTGTCATATGAGTCCATAAGCAAAATTGCTAGAAGCTTATCATTTGGAGTATCGTCCCTAATCACATATACAATCTACATTAATACTCCTGGACAAGCAAAAGTTGTTCAGAAAGTCCCTCATTGATTTGAAGAAACAAAACAGCCTCACAGCAAGCAAGAGGAAGGATTACCTCTTAAGCATTTGCACGTACAAACACAGGCCGCATAAATCAATAGGAAACGATCTTGGCCAAAACTGAAAATCAAAGAGTATTTCAAAGAATTGTTTGTAGTGGCTATCATCAGAAGAAAAGCCCTTCCTAAAGCTAGCTAGGATCTTATTTGAAAACGAACAAATATCACTCCAATCTAAACACTGTACAAAAGTGATCCAACGCATAGACAAATAAACCAAAGAAATTAAATGACTTTTTCTTGGGGCAGCCTGTAGGACCAGAGAAGCTTCCCAGAGGCTACACTCAATGAAATAAAATCCATCCTCATGGAAGTAACTTGGCACGTTGAAATCAACTATCCAAAAGAGAGATCCACTATTTAGCAACTGAAAAGAAGCGATCAGAACCCAGACTACTGGTCAGTAGGGGGTCACAAAATCCAAACTTCAGCACCAAAATGATTTCAACCAATTGAACCAACGAATCAACATCAAGAGAGCATTAAGTCTCATCCTCTAGTGGAAATCAATTTTTTGCACAGTCGCTTAAAGACTTCCACGGAATGTCCATCATCCTTCTCTCCTATGCAGATTGCTGCTTGATGTACCAACAGAAGCCTGAGAAGGAATCCTATTGGGTTTATTAGTTTCTTTCTTCTGGGGAGAAAACAGTTGGGTAAAACCAAACATGGCACCCTTTGTGGATGCTCCTCCTCCTCCTACCTTGGACGCTCTGAGAGAACAAACAGGTACATTTAAAACAGGAGTAACTCTGACATTGGCAGAGTATGATCTCTCCATTGCTCTCCAGTTTTCCTTCTGCCTGCAATTCCTGTAGTGGGGATCCTTGCTTCTCATATTGGCATTGAAGCTACTGGGACTACTACAGCTCCTTTCAAGACTCTGGAACACAATTTTACCAGATGAGTTCATCCGGGGGCTATCAACTGAGGACCCTCTGGGGGCAAGCTTCGCATCAATATTTCTATATGGGCTCCTCCCAACCCTAACACCTCTTCCATCTGAAGTAACATCAGGGAATCTGGGTTTTCTAACATTGACTCTCAGTGGTGCCCTAATAGGATTTGGGTTTCCTTTCTCTGAATCCAATGAATACCTGGGCAAATCCTCAAGATCTGCAGCGCATGAAGATGAGGAGACAGAGATGCGGGCAGAGCCTGAATCGGCGTCAGAGTCTCGTGGAGGCTGATGAGCCAACAAGGGTTGGCTGGATAGATCTACTGATGAAGAAGAAGAAGAAGAAGAAGAAGAATGTGGTTTTGAATCTGACCCTCGGAAGAGATGCTTGAGGGACTTGGGTGTCAAGTGGTTCTTTGTTGGAAACGAGGACTTGGGGGGCTGTTGGGATGAATGCAGGGAAAGAATGTCCTGCTTGTGGTTCTGGAGTTTCTTCAACCCTAGAAGCTCCTTCCACCTGCTGGAGCATCTGGGGGCCTTGGGAGAAACACTTAATGAATCCACATTGTTACAGATCATTTGGATTGTTGTCGGCCTTGTGGTGGTGGTGGTGGTGTTGACGGTACTAGAGGCTGTGCCCCCTCCATCATTAGAGGAAAAAGATAAGGGTTGGTCTGTGATAGGACCAGACCTTGAAGGGCACTGAAGGGGCATAAGCTTCCCCTGGTAGAAAAGCTCATCTGCTGGCAGCATTAAAAGTGGGTCATCTGGTAAACTCAAACAGAACTCAAAATCATTACTGTTGCTATTGTCTGTATCCTGCATACCTGGTTCTTGCTGGTCCTCTACTTGTTGATGACTGCTACAACTGAAATTACTTTCAGTGCTTTCAATCTCTCCTGTTTCCACAAAATCTTTGCTGAAGGAGATCCTGGGGCTGAGCCACCCAAAAGAAGGAGCAGGAGGGCAGTAAGACGGACAATCCATGAACCCCTCTGAAACCCCCACACTCTCCACAAAATCCACACATGCCATCACAGAGCCCACCATAGATCAAACCCAAATGCTATTCTATCAATTGTAATCTACAACCAAATGCCCGACTGCGAACCCAAATGCAAGCAAGAATACTCCTCAGACCGTTCAAGCTCAAAACCCAAACCACCCCACATGGCTGCTAGAACATGCATGTAGGACAAAAATGCCTCAAAAACTTACCTTTCAAATCTAATTTAAGAAAAAATTAAACAACTAATATTGGACTGTGGAAGCTACGAAATCTTTGAAATAGGGGCCCACTGACCAGGGCACTCGGATCAAATAACCAACTATTCAACACCATTTGTTGGGTCCCCAGGAGAGTTCACAGCGTTGTCAGTCCAACAGTAGCTGCCACGCCCGCAAGCCTCATACCACTTCCGTGTACCATCTGTACAATGCATGATAACTTTGCCACGTCATCTGCCACGTACACTACCGACAGGGCCTATCCCTGCCGGGACCCGGGCCCCCAGCTGCCCAAGTCCAAAAATTGACCAGGAAATTTTATAAACAAGAAAAATTAATTATTCCGAATACCCAAAAGTTATGAGTTTCGAGCAATGTGACAGTCGTGATGTTGACACATCATCGGGGAGCTCGCAAGGCACGTGAGTTAAAAAAAGTATGCCATCGGCTTCCATCCATACATTATCCAGTATTCGTATGTATCATTTGCCTTCTCTCCAGATAAGAGAATATATTCCTTTAACCCAGTATATTTGGTTTCCATCAACGGTCTCTGTGTTTTCCTTTCCATAGTTTGGAGTGGATGTCACATGCGCCTACCTTGGTTCTCATGTTTTTAAATCATTACTCACATGTTTGCAACTTCTTCGCTGCTTCCTGCGTCTGTGTTTTGAGGCAGAGAAATGGGACTTTTAAAAAATTGACTCAAGTTTCTTGGTCGGGATTGGATGGTGTGAGATTTTTATGTTGTAGTTGGAGTGTTATATTTAGATTGATAAGTTAGTTTTTGGATTTAATTCTGTATGTTTTCATTTGATGTTTTAGATCATATTCAGTGATCTATCATCAGAAAGAGGACAGTGATCTCTCATTAGAAAGCAGTTTAAAAAAGAGGACAGCGATCTATCACCAGAAAGTGGCATCAGAAAGAGGACAGTGATCTATCATTAGATTTCCGACAGTAATCTGAAATGTCCAATGAAAAACATACAAGTTGAATCCAAAAACTCTCTCTCATGTCAACTATTTTTTAGATTTTTTCTTGGTCAATTTTTGTGGTGATATATTTATAGGACAATTTAATGGACAGAAATTTTTTAAGCTTGTACATTTATATAATAATTTCTTAGACATATTTTTGAAGTGGCTCAAAATTTAGGTAGATATTTTTCAAGGGTGATTTGTATTTTATAAGCATATCCATCAACTAACTCTATTGCAAGGCTGGCAATGCTACTCAACATAGGTGTTCACATTTAATCAAAAGATCGTTATTTTGATTGATGGATGCATGTATAATAACTATACATATGTTTTTAGTGGGCATAGTACATTCTGTATAAAGAATAGCCAGCGGCCATTTATTAGATGGTCTATTTGTATTTGGTTCTTAGGTAACATTCTGTATTTAGACATATTTTTGAAGTGGTCCGAAATTTAGGTAGATATTTTTTAAGGGTGATTTGTATTTTATAAGCATATCCATCAACTAACTCTATTGCAAGGCTGGCAATGCTACTCAACATAGGGGTTCACATTTAATCAAAAATCGATATTTTGATTGATGGATGCATGTATAATAACTATACATATGTTTTAAGTGGGCATAGTACATTCTGTATAAAGAATAGCCAGCGGCCATTTATTAGACAGTCCATTTGTATCTGATTCTTAAATAAGATGATATGCATCCCGCTCCTAATATAAATCTGAGAATCATACGAAATAATTAATAATCGTTTTTTGTTTAAAAATACGATATAGATTCTTACCTATCTATAATTAAAATTTGGAGGTACAACCCCATCAGAAATTTTAAGAAAGAGCATCTTCCCTTTCCTAATACAACAGTACAAAAAACATGTTCTACCATAAAACAGATTTAAATTTTAAACAGGACAATCTGCCTGCCCTTCACTAATACAACACTACAGAAAGCATTCTATGTAAGAATTTTAATTGTTTCACTAATCTTTTGGACGTATCTACAAACCTCTTTTTATTATTCTATTCATAAAAGTGTTAAAAGATTACTGTCAGGCAGTAATGATAAACTGCGTAGAGTGCAGATTTCCTCTGTATACAAGAAAATTTGTGTGTGTTTGAGCGGCCATTATTGTTTTGCATGTGATTCAAATCTCAGTGCCATATAAAAATTAATTAGGGTTTGGGAGTTTCTCCATTTAAAACAAATCCTCCGTATTAAAGAAATCTCAAACAATAACTGTAAACTGAAACTTTTACAGAGTGGCAATGCAACGGTGCATGTGGTAATATCGCTGTCGAGAGCTCTGAAATGTCGCTATTAAAAGAAAATAAAATAAAAAATATGTTAGTCCTTTTTTGGGGGAAGTCTAATCTATAATAATGACGTTTTTAAATTTTGTGAGTTATAATTCTTTATAAAAGCTATTAATGTGGGTTTGTTTGTTGTGGATTATTTTTATTGGGAATAACATATGAGAAACACAGATTTTAAAGCACGGGGTGTCCCTTTGACACAGGGCGAGACTAGCCCGCATATAGGCTTATTGGTCAACCGTGAGAGTGGGGGGTTGAACCCGAGACCTATGGGGAGCAAACCCACAGCGCAAGCCAACTCTGCTATCCGGACAAGCAATTTTTTTAATTTTTTTTTAACATTTTATTATATTCTTAATTGTATTTTTTTTTTTTGACATTGTGTTTTTATATTTATGTAAAGAAATAAGATTTTTTAGAAAAAGAAAAATTAATAAAAATAATTAGGGGAGAGAATTCAGTAGTTGAGCGCCCTAACTTCACGCTTTTCAAAATTCTACATGGAAATTTCAAATCACTCTCATTTTTTTACAACTTACCCAGAAGTCTCATGCTTATAACTAAGGTTTCAGGGCCACACCATCAATATGACACCACATCAGCATGGTTTTTGTCGAGGTGTCCAAAAAGGACCAAAAAATAAAAGTGAGACCAACACTTGCGCACTAAATCATGTTTTATTGGTGTGTTGATGTGGCATCACATGATTTGTTGCTTTTTAGATCTATGAAATACATTTTGTTCAAATATGGGTAGTCTTCATCAACACTAACAACTTTAAAGTCACAACTATTGGTCCAATATTGTTAAAAATAGTGAGCATTAAATCAACAAATGTTATAATAGTTATTGGAACATGCTGAGATAGTGGGTCCTCTCTCCTAGTATATCTATTAAAAAATGTACTTAAAATATGTTGAGAGATATCTTTTTTGAGACATCTATTTCATTTATATATGATAAATTGATTTAAAAAGATGCTTCGAGAAGGATATATTTTTATGTATTTTAGATAGATTTTTTAAAAGATGGATATGCTAGTTTTCGTTTGAAATTTTAGTTTTCTAATGGTTGATAGGCAGTACACTATTTTGATTATAACTTTTGAATTATAGTTCAAAATCTCTTAATCTTGAATGTGTTGGACACAAAACAATGAAATCTAGATTTTTTGTGAGTTTGATTATGTGATACTTGCCTTTTATTTGTGAAAATGACCTTTGATGGTAGAAATGATTTTTCCTACAGAAATGACCTTTTGTACCTACAAACAAATATTTGCATATACCTACACATATAATTAGAAAACCTAGTGGTGTCAGTGATCACCATTTAGAGGTAAGGATCTTCACCTTAGAAAAGCCTCATGAATGATTTAATGATTTTAAAAAGTGTTAGAAGAAAGCAAGCAACAAATGTAGTTAATATTAGTGTGGATATGATAACACTAGGTGATTAATACATGAGACTTGACGTAGTGGAATGTGATGCAATAGATATTGGAATGGCTTAGTGTAAGAGCTAGTGTTTTTCAATGTGTTGGTACAAGAAATGACTTGACTAATGTGGAAAGTTAAATAATGGAGGTCAATTGATCCCTTATAATAAATAGATGTGATGGGTTGTCTTAATGATGGATGGATTCTAGATGCTCCACATAAGGAGTAATGTCCTTTTATACTTGATGTAGGCACACAATTTGGAACTTTTGGCATGGGAAACAATATACAACAACTTGTTAAAATTGAATAAGAATGGACCTAAGGTAAACTTTAGCTTTTGAACATTAGTCAAATCCATATTGTGAAACTATCCAGAGTCACTTTTCCACACCCGTGATTTCAATTCCAAGGGAAAAACTAATAATTAAGGAGATAAGAAATTGTCTAAGGGGCTCAGTTCTATTTTTATGGCCAATCTAAATATGAGATAAATGGGAGCACTTAATAAGTAAAAAACCATGTGCTAAGGGAAAGCACTTAGGACACCCAGCACATGGTAGTGTAAAAAAAGCGTAAAAGCGTAATGCATGTCGATCCAATTCTTGGGTGGAGTACGAGATAAATCTATAAATGATCTTGTAATCTTCAAGATTTGTAGGATTTGTAAATGAAACCTTGAATTAGAATGCAAAAGTATATTTAATAAGAGTGGAAGACATTGCAATGTAGTAGTATTACATAGGAGAAACTTATGTAAATCATATGTACTTAAAAGAGTTGGTTGATTCTTCTCTACATGTGCCTTACATATAATGTAGGTATTTATATAGTCTAGGCCATTAACTAGGCCTTCAAAAATGTGCACATATTGTATAATTTGTATGTGTAGGATGACAATAGATGTCAAACACATATGGTGCTAGTTGTAGCATGGTACAAGATGACACTAGATGTCAAACTTGCATGGTGTTAGTTACATTATTGGCTATGTAATTGCCTAAGAATGAATAGGCATGCATTCCAGTCTAATGATGACCCAATAATCCATCACATGACCCTATGTGGTAGGAGAATTAATAAAAACTCATCTTCAACTTATTTATCCTTGGTGAAAATGCTTTGTTAGCCTCAAGTTTTGTCTGTCACTTTTAGTAAGACTAAGTCACCTGCAAAGTGTCTATTACATCTTTCTACTTATTTTTCTTGACTTTTTGTTAGAATTTGTGAGTCACCCCTTGTTGGTTCACCCCATTGAATGGATTGTCCAACCCAACAAACAAAATAATACCAAAAGAGGTAAATGTGTGGTTTTCTTGTCATATGTGAGCCTTTGCATGCAATTTATTTTATAAGTTTTAATCATTTTAAATCTACTTCATGTCTCTCCTAGAGAAATTATCTTTAACATTCTTCTTATTTCCCTCTAAATTTAAACAAGTAATGCCTCTCCTATATATATTGTGAACTTTTGGTCATTTGTTAGGGTTCAAGATTTTATCAAATTTTCTCTAAAATTGTATCCATATAACAAAACTATGAATAATTTGAGATCACCTACAACTCCAAATATTTTATTGCAATTTATCCTACCTAGAATTTTCCATTGGAATAGCTCTATCATTATTGTGGATATGCTTTATCAAGATTCTAAGATTAGATATAATCAATATCTTGCACAGTCATTGCAAGATTTGTTTTTCAACATTCAATCCTATCTATCGTGTCTTTTCTTAAGAATGGTGTTGACACCAAATCACTTTGTACTTTAGATATCCCTAATCTCAAGCATGGAAATTAGTTTAGATTTCCTTGATTAGTTTTGGTTTTAGAGTAGTTTTTCTTATTATGTGTTGAAAGAGGTATTTTGAATTATATTTATGATTTATTGTAGGGTAAATTAATTTTTAAAATTATAGTTTTAGATTAGGAAATTTTATTTTTCATTACTCTAAAAAATTCATGAAACAAATCAAAAATCTTCCAAGCTATTGTTAGGAAAATAGTGTTGTACACCTTGCACAATAAAAAATTATTTAATTATGTAAGATAAATATTTATTTATGATGCATCTTTAGGAGATGGGTTTAGTCACATTAAATATCTATTTTGAGTCTAGTTGTAAAGTTACATGTGATATTGGTTAAATATTTTATGTATGGGTTGCAACTACAAAAAATATTTAGTATTGGTAAAGCTTAGTACTAAAAATTAAATGTTAAGGTCAATTATTTTGTGTACTCATAGTTGTGAGGCACATGGTTTAACCTTACCACTTGGTTGTTTTGTGTAATCTTGAGTCTATAAAATCAAAGCTTATGTTTAGTGGTTGGGGTTGGTTGGTTAGTTGATTGTTTGGCTTGTTTATCATTTGTATTGAGCTCTCTTGTTGAGTGAATACATGAAGCATGGCATGGGATGTGTGGTTATATTCTTGGACACACAAAAGCTACACCAGAGGAGCTTAACTTTTTAAAAGTATTCATGGTGACTCTATAATTGTATTGTAATATTTTTATTGATGAATAATATATTGAGTGTGAATGCTTTTAAAGTTTGGGTTTTCCCTCTTAAGGGCTTTCCCAAGGTATATCTTGTGTAATCGTGTGGTGTGTATTTGACATTTTCATTATGGTTATTCTATAAGCTTGTATGTATGTTTTTCTATCATGGGGTTATGTAGGAAATGATTTGATCAACCTTTAATTTTCCTAACAACTATGACAAAATAGTAGATATAAATACTTTAGCTATCAGTAAACAAAGATATTTTCATTTTAGTTGATGCTAAGAAATTGCTAAAGAAATCAAAACTGCAAATTATGGACACAAATAATTTGGGGAAAACAAAAAAAATCATTGACCAAAAGAATGAATTTTGATTTGTTTGATTTTCTTTTTCCTTGTTCATTGAAAGTTTATTTAGGAAAAGGAAAATTTATTCATTATTACTGAATTTAATTTACAAAAATATTAAGTTTAAAATTATTTTACTACTACTAACTAGTTGCATTCAATCATAAAAAGAAAAAGAAAAATTCAAAATTATTCATTTAGGTAGTTTTGACATCTTTTCATAATTTAAGCCAGCTTATTTTTAGCTTGCATTTAAAAACACCAAAAACATCCAACAAACACAAAATTATAAGAATATTTGCATTCAAACATTATTTCAAAAACTTATAGGTGATCAATGATTTATGCTCAAATAATTTAATTAAAACATTCAAAGAACTAGTTGCATCCAACATTTGAACATTATAAATTGATCATATTTGTAAATAATTATAAAAAAATGCATTTAAACTAAACATATCAAGGGAACTTCAAACTTTCCACTTAAGCTTTATAGGTTGTATTTGGCATTTCATACCTATGTGTCTTGGGTTGAGATTAGATATAGTAGAGAAAACCTTGAGAGATATAACGGGTATTCAACCTACTCTTTCAACTATTGTTTTTAAATATTAGGTGACAATTTCTGAAGAAAACCAACATGAGAATTCTTACTTGGAGGAAATTCAGATAACAAATTTTGTAGAGATCTTAAAATGCAAAATTAAATTAAATTAAACACTCACTTTTACATAAACTAATAGAGAAGCAGTGTCATGTATGAAAAGCACAACCTCATAACAATACTAACATCCTATATATACTCCTTGCATGTGAATAGTGTAGTCTGCCTCATTCATTGCCACTAGACCAAATCTTGTCACATAAGAATCAATAAACCTATCAAATTATTTGATCAACATGAATAAATCATGTGACCTAATTTTGGATGATATATTTTTGTGAACCCAAAAATGAAGGATGAATCATTTTGATAAGTCTTTCATCTTCTATTTTCTATTTCATCCTTTTATTCTCACCCTTTTCTTGCTCCATTTATTCTTTGGTACCTACAATGTCCCCGAATATGTCTGAACATAGAAGAAGTTAAGGATAAGTCCCTGTTATTAACCCTTCTACTCCTAGTTACAATAGATACATTCCCTAGTTGATTTGATGGCTCCTATACATAATAAGTATGATTACAAAGACAATGAATTGGATAGCACCCAACATGAGCATGAACAAACCCTAAGATTTAATTAGGACATGACAATTTTTAACGAGCCTATGTGGGCATAATATCAAAGGATGTTCATCACACCTAATCCCACCCTTCATTAACATCAATATATCTTGGTTTGATAAGAAAGTCATCAACAAGATAGCTTTGGACCATATTTGGAAACAACCACTCACCTTGATAATGAGGTGGGATGACTAGAAAAGAACATGATGAAGGACCAATGAACCCACAAATTTCTTGAAGTTTCCTATTAAATTGATTAGGCCTCATTATAATAATTATAGCCAGAAGCATATCTAACCATGAACTTCCTCATGGGTCTATAATTTGGAACAATGTTCTCAAATCTAGGATGTTGTTACTAGGGGCTAAGATGGAAATTGGGGAATAACTTAAGGATTAGATTTTGGGAGGACCCTTGGATTATGGAACAACTATTAAACCAACTAGTGTTTAAGGAACTTTAGGAACCTTCTATAAATCTCTTTGGTAGGAGAGTGGTTAACTACTTCAGTGGTAAAATTGGGACCCAAAAATGGAAAGAAATAGAAAAATTTTGCTAGAAAAACCAAGAATTGATGCAAAAAGCTAAAGCCCTTGAAAATAGCCTCAAGCTAATAATAATCCCATTATTTTTAGAATGCAGATGGGTTTTATTAGGAAAAGGAAAAAAAGGGGAAATTCATTGTTAAGACTACTTATAGTTTGCTATCATCCAGTGACCACTGTGGTAGAATCTAGAAACTCATTTGGAATCATCACCTTATCCCCAAGATTAATTTCTTTTAGTGGATTACATCCCACAATAAGATTCTTACTTAGGATAACTTAAGGAAGAGAGGCTTTCAAATCCCTAATGTGTGTATTTTATGCAAAAGGGAGGAGGAATCTATACCTCACTTGTTACTTCTGTAACATCCTAAATTATCACCCATGACAATTTCACACTATGTTTTGCTCCCCTTTTAGGTATTGGACCTAATTATGCATTCCACAACTTATTTTAAATATTTTACGATAATTTGCAAGCGTAATACAAATGCTCTCATTTAATACTTAACTAACTTTTAATCTTTCCAAAAATAGGGCTGAGACATTGGCACCTATGTCCCCCTATTTTGGCTCCAAATTCAAATATGTCGATTGTGACACTTTATTAAATTTGAAATTCAAATACTTAAAGTTAGTTATTGAGATTTAACTTTTAGGAATTTGAATAAATGCCTATAAATACCTAGTTATTGCATCATTTCAAACCTAAGCAAAAAATTGAGCAAATACTATTGTCAAGAGAAATCAAGAGCATTCAAGAGTAGTATTTTATGAGCATTATTACAACTCAAGATCAAACATCATGTTGAATTTTATGTGTGTTAATGTTGTTTTGTGAAGGCTAACATTATTGTAGGTCTCCAAGCATTCAAGCATTCAAGAAAATATATCAAGAAAGATCCAAGATCCTTGAAGTGATGTGTATGACTTCAGTCCTTCAAGGAAGCCATTGAAGGGTGGTGAGTTGTAACATTTGGTTCATTCATCCTTTCCTTCCTTTTTATTATTGGTTTATCATTGACAATTCCATTGTGGAAGTGGAAACACTAACACAAGGTTTGACTGAGGTAAGCCCCTAAAATGGCACAACCTTTTCCCTCTTTGTGAATGTGTAGGTTACAAGTTGAAGATGATCAAAGGGATTTTGAAGACACTTTGTTTGTTATTGTATTTGAAACCCTAGTCCTTGATAACTCACGAAAACTCAATTATAAAAATATTTGGAAGTGATCTGGACAGTTTGCAAGTCGAAAACAAAAGTACAGATCTGGCATCAAAGGATTATGAAAATAGATCTGAAAAATCCCTAGTAGGACAGTGGCATCCCTAGAGGAAACATCCTCAAAAAATTAGTTGAAATTGATATCACAGGTGCACAATGTCCTCCCCTCTTTGTTTTTGGTCCTATTTCCTCTGTGATATTTCATATTTGTTGTTTCTATATAAAAATGATTATTTACATCATTAAGACAATTAGATTACTACATTCCATAATTAGTTCATTTCTAGATTTGGTCTAGGGTAGGTTGACTCGCCTTTCAGGTTGTTTGTCAATCTCATACCTTGTCCAAATCCATCAAGCTCCATTATATCCTTGCATTCATTCATTCCATTCTCATAACCCCCCTAAAACATTTTGGGAAAGGTATCAAACCCCAAAAGGGTGCAAATCTCTAAAGGTTTCCCTTTCCCATTGTTTCATTTTGGTGAATCCAACCTATTAACATTATATACCTTCTGAAAATTCACCCTAGATCTAGGTTTTGTATATCATTTTGTTGCATTTTTCATTTTTGTGTCATAAAAAACCATAAAAACCCCAAAAAATTGCATTCATATTGCATTGATAGGGTTTGTTTCAGTCATTTTAGCTTAGAATTACATTTAAAATTGCATTAGTCATTTAAATTTGAAAACAAAATAAAAAGTGTCATTTGCATCCATTTAGGTGTCTTGCATAAAAAAATTGCATGATTTTGTTTCAAGCTTGCATCAAACCATCAATTTTAGAATCTTGCATATTCATATCAGTCAATTAGTTCATTCTAGATCTGAAAATTGCATTCAAAATTTATCATTCATCATTCTTACATTTGCATATTTGAATTTTTCATTTCCCAAGTCATAAAATCACTAAAATCTGCAAAAATAGTCATTGTCAAACATATCTACATATAGAATTGAGAACATTGAGCAATAGTAAACACATTCAAACTTTGAATTTTCAGACACCCTATCTAGGACATAGGCACCCTAGGCACCTTTGTCTTGTATTTTATGCTTGAAAATTGCATCACATTTATTTCTTTATGTCCTCTATTGGTTTCTATTGTCCAAATTTTGTTTTTGCATTTTCAAATTGTCATTTGCTTCTAGCATTGTTGTGTGTTTACATTCTTCAATTCACAAGCTTAAAATCAATAAAATCTAGAAAATAATTCACTATTATATTTTGCTAAGGATTCCTAGGGGTAGATAAATGCCTCTTTATCCCATGATTCTCACAAAAAACTGTTAAACTCATTGGAGGTGAATTCTCCACCTTTGTCAAACCTCAAACACTTGATTTTCATGTCCATTTCATTCTCAACCATAACTTTGAATTATTTAAACTTATCTAGAGCTTTTGATTTCTTTGAGAAAAGTAACCCATGTCATTCTAGAATAATCATCAATCAATAGCATGAAATACCTATCACCTTGAAGACTTCTTACTCTAATAGGACCAAAAAGTTATGTGTGCACCAGCTCCAATAGTTTGGTAGTAGATTATTCTTTAGCTTTGAAAATTATTCTTGCTTTCTTCCCAATCTAACATTCCTTATAGACAACATTGATTGGATTTGTAATCTTTGGCATATTTCTCACAACTTGAATTGAGATGATCCTTACTAGGCTATCAAAATTGATGTGACATCCTTCTATTCCATAGCCAACTTTGATTGATCTGAGTAATAAAGCAATGACCATTAGCACCCTTAAGCTAATAAACATTTCCATTTGTCCTTCTTCTAGTAGCAACCACAGTTCTGGATCCTTTTCTAATCTCACATCCATCATCCTTAAACATAAGATTATAGCCTTTGCTACACATTTTTCCAACACTCAAGGTTATGCCTTAGACCATTGACATAAAGAACATCATTTGTATTATGCTTGCCATCAAAACTAATTGAAGCTTTTCCACATATCTTAGCAGATGTATCATCACCAAACTTAACAAGTCCTCCTTCATATTTCTCAATTCTAACAAACTTACTTTCGTCACTAGTCATATGATTTGAGCATCCACTATCAATGATCTAGTAGTTCTCCTCTCTAGCATGAAAAGTAGTCACCATAGCATTATGACCTGCTTCTAGAGCACTTTCCTTCACACATCTCTTAGAGTTAACAAAATTAGATTCAACTTTCATATCCATGAACAACCATTCACTATCCTCATCATCCCCATAGTCAAATTCAACATCAAATATATTGGCATCTTCTCTAACATAATAGCTTTTCTTAATTGTTTTACCCTTTTTCTCCTTATTTTTGTCATTTAAGGCTCTGTTTAGACATCTTGAAGCATAATGACCTATCTTTCCACAACTAAAACATTTGAAAGGTACCTTACCTCTATATTTACCAATACCCCTTTTCATTCTCCTCACAAATTTTTCTTCTACATCATCAAGATTCTCTTGATTTGATTCTTCATTCTTTTCTTATTTCCAAGCCTTAAAAGAAATCTCAACTTTTGTAAATTACTTGAACCAAACTCTCTTAATTCAAAAGTAGTTAAAGTACTAAGTAGTTGATCTGTAGAGTAATTATTTAGATTCTAAAATTCCTCAATAGAAAAATCCTTATGACTATAAGATTTAGGTAGAGTTCTCAATACCTTCTTTACCAACTCATCATCTTCAAGATTTCCACCAAGCCCTCTAATGGAGTTGACAACTTTGTCCACTTTCTGCATGTAGCTTGTAATGTTTTCATCTCTGGCATCCGCATATTTTTAAACATGATCTTTAGATTCTGCATCTTAGCTTGCTTGACCTTATCATCTCCTTCATAAATGCTTTCCAACTTTTTCTAGATCTCATTGGTAGTTTTAATATTCATAACTTTCACAAGTTTAGTATTAGAAAGACCACTCAAAAGATCATACCTTGATTTCCCATTGTTCTCATAGGCCTTGATCTCATCATCAGTGCTCATACCATTTGTAGGCACAGTGTATCCAATCAAAATAGACTTCCATACTCCATATCCAAGGGATACCATAAAACCTTCCATCCTTGTCTTCTAGAATGCATAATCTGATCCATCAAATAAAGGAGCATCTCTCTTATGTTCCATCCCAGATCTACCTCAAGCAGTTAATCTTTCTTCCAAGGAACCTTTCTCTGATACCAATTGTTGAATGCACAAGATAACTAAGAGGGGGTGAATCAGTTGTACATTAAAATATCAAAAACCTCATTAACATTTAGATCACATCAACTTAATAACCTTTAATCTATTAGAATGATTTAGCATGAAAGAAAATAACAAAAAATGAAAAACACATTAACACCATGCACAATAGAACACCATATTTATGTGGAAAACCTAAGAAGGGAAAAACCACAGTGAGGATTAGCTCATAATATAAAGTAATTGCAACATCAAATACAATAGGCTCACTGTTGGATGGCTCACTACCCAAAAGAAAGAAGGGAGCTCACTACTAATGGCTCACTGTTAGATTACAAAAAAGAAGAAAAGAAGAATGTTACAATGAGAAATACATCTCAATGTAACAAAAAATTCCATCAAAGCATCACCAACACATTCACAACCTTTCTGAATATTGTAGACACCTTCTGTTCACTGCTTCCAGTAGTCTAACTCATTGAAGCTCGCACTGTATTTCATAATTTTTCACTTCAAACCTCTGCAATTTGCATCACACACTACAAACCAATCCTCCATTAACACAACACTTATTTATACCTTCTTCAACCTTGAAAATATTATCCAAGGTTCGCTATGCACCTCAACCATGCAACTTAAAATTAGGTTGTCACTAAGCATTCCCACAGTGGAAAAGAATGAAAGTGGACCATACCACATCTTAACTTGGACCTAAATCCACTCATACATGTTAGACCATGCTTCCACAATCACCGAAGAAAATCCATAATTAGTGTAAACACCCAAGGTAAGCCAAACCTATGTAAACACCATCGACATTTAAGTACATGCTTCCTCAAATATAAAGATGACTCATGGAACACACACAACACTTAAACATAATCTAGAATATTCCACAAACACCTTGAAATCCAACAAATTCCTTTGCAACAACTTTCACTTGAAGAAAAAACTCATCTTGTACACAAATAATCTTCCACACACTGTAACTCAAGAAGTTAACTTGCGAAGCACAAAACCATGAACAACTTTGACTGAAGGTAGATAGGAAACTTATCAGCACACTTCTAGAACTGTAAGACCAGAAAACAAATTGCAGAGAAATGTGGAGCCAAACCATTTCTCTTAGACACCACTATAATATAGCTCAAACAACTTTCTCTACACAATGATCCAGGCCAAGAAACTTTGGATATAACACTTATGAACACCTCTGATCAACATATTAGAACTGCACAAGTAGATCTTCAACCATGAAGAAATGTGGAGCAAAACCAAAACACCACTATGTATGTCAGGACACCTCTGCAACACACTGTCTCGTCTTTTATTCAAATTTTATCAAAAGAACTTGGAAACCAAGCTCTAGAAACACATTCTCATCATATTCACCACTCCATCATCATCACTAAACCAATTTCAACACAACAACTCATCCAAACAACATCCACAAATATAAGCTTATCAAAGCAACACCAGAGGTTGACACCAGTAACACTTACTAATGGCAACATAATGAAACTAATCAAAGCATCATCACAACTTCTCAATCATCACCAGTTGACATCAATGACAACACAAACATAAGGCTATTGACATCAATGACAATACCAATTACACATACTTGCAACACAATTTGCATAATCTAATATATTAACCTTACAAAGCCCTAAAATTATGGCACCTTAATAAATAAACTTTTAACATTTGTCACAATATATTCTCATTATTAAAATTCGAGCTTAGTATCAAATTTAATTTATTTTAATTTTCATATTTAAAATCTTAGTATTTAATATTTCAAGTCTCAATTCATCAAACCTAAAATATATGTGTTTACCATTGTAATTTAAATAGTTATCCTAGAATAATTTATGGAAGTGATATTTTCTTTCTTCTAAAAATAAATAATAAAAGTCTCATCATACCCAGGCATCTATGAATTTTGATGTAAACATCAACAAATGATTAAATATACTAAAAAAAATTTATCTTAAAATATATAAAATAAAACTCATACAAAAAGTATTCAAACATCAAAACATAAAAATTAAATAAAAATAAATAATTTATATGTTTATAACTTAAAAGAGTCATCCTCCCTAAGTACGTATGACTTTTGGTGCAAACATCAATAAATGATTATATTTTACTTTTAAAAAAATTATAACTTTAAAATGTATAAGATAAAGAATTTTAAAATATTGGTTTCTACATCAAAATATAAATAAATAAAAGGAAATATACATATAAAATATCCCATCAAAATCTCACTTTTTAAATATCTATTATTTTCTCAAGAATTTCAACAAACAAAACTATAAGATGAAGTGGGCCACTACCTAGTAAACGGGCTAGGAAACAAATAAAATTGTTAAAAAGATTCTTAAAGAACCTTGAAAACTAAGAAACTAAATTAAGTCACGTTTTAAGTATGAACATAAAAAAATGATTATATTTTACCAAAAAAAACTTCTAATTTTAAAATATATAACATAAAGAATTTTACAAAACTGATTGGTACATAAAAATATAAAAAATAAATATAATATAAAATTTCTCAAAAAAAATCAACCTCCGTAAATATCTATGGTTTTCTCAAGAACATCAACAAATAAAACTATAGGAAGAAGTGGGTCATTACCTAAAAAAAGCTAGAAAACAAGTCAAACTATTAAAAATATTCTTAAAGAATATTGAAAACCAAGCAAACAAATTAAGTCGTGTTTTAGGTGTGAACATCAACTACTAATTATATTTTTCCCCTAAAAACTTCTAATTTTAAAATATGTAATGTAAGAAGTATACAAAAATGATGTTGAACATTAAAATAGAAAAAATAAAATATAGATATAAAATATATCAACAAAATATCATATTCCCTAAATATCGACGATTATTTTGAGAACACCAATAAATTTGATATGATGAAGTGGGCCGCTATGTAGTAAAAAGGATAGAAAACAAATCAAATTGTTAAAAATATTCTTAAAAAGTCTTGAAAAATGAGAAAAAATTAAGTCATGTTTTGTAGTTTCTAAATTTGAACTATACTATGGAAAATTAGATCCTAATATATACATATACAAGATTTTAGTGATGCATGCTTGTATTTTCCATATGAAGATAAAACATCAGTGAAATTGTTTCCACAAACCTATAAAGGTTATACTACTCAATAGTTTAACTATTTTTCTATTGGTTTTATTTATTTTGTCAATGAGCTATTCATAATTTTTTATAACAATTTAATTTTAATGAGTTTGATAATAAATGTGATTAATTTGACAAAATATTCTGAAACAAATCTAAGGAACCTTTTAGTTATTATTTCATCCACTTCTAATTTTTTTGTAGTAAAATAAAGGATCGATTAGATGATGATGAGTTAAAAATAATATTTCTTAAAAGATCCATTCCCACTTTTAAAAATAACACAAACATGAGTATCCTTCCTTTTTCAATGGATATTTTTATTCATATGAAGAATCTCAAATTAAAAATTCTTCCATCAAATGAGCTTAAGTATGGCTCATCTTCTCATTGTTCTTCCATATCATCTTACCCTTATAAATTTCAAATTGTAATAATTTCTAAGGATAATGACTATAAATAGATAAGTAATAATGTGAATCATGTGGCTAATACTTCAATTTTATGTCAAATGAGATTAAGTATGGTTTATATTCTCAGTGTTCTTCCACATCATTTTACGCTTAAAATTTTAAATGTGTAATAGTTTCCAAGGGTAATTATCATAAGGAGATAAGTAATAATGTTAATCATGTGGATAATGCTTCAAATATATCATTAGTAAATAATTAGACCTTTAGGAAGCTTACTAAGCTAAAGGAGCCCTTGGACACTATTATTCAAAGTTGTTGAACTCTAATTTGATTACTCTTTCATGTATTTATTCGTTAGATCTAAGTGCATGGCTAGCTAAAAAATATAATTAGAATGCATTTTATGCTTTTCTCAGAGTTAATGGAAATCATACTGTTGATGGTGTTTTCTGCACAGCAACAACTCAGACAGAATATGGAAATCCTATCTCTCTTGAAAGGTAAATCTCTATCAGCAAGCCTCAAAAGATAAACCCAAGGTCTCTAATGTCAAGTCTTGACAATGCATAAAACAACTCAGATAATATGTGAAAATGTTGGTAATCACAAAGGGACCTTACTACAAGCAAATACTGAATCCTCAAATTTATTAGATCTAGCAATATGGTGATACTTTCAATCCTAAATCTAACCCAAATGATAAAAGAAATAGCAAAAGAGATAAGGGTTTTAAAGAGATTTCCAACTTTAACACTAGTCCTAAGATTAACAATGCAAATGATAAAATACTTGAAATGGACCAATCCCTCAGAAACTGATTCCTGCTTGACCTAGATGAATCTACAATCTTATAGAAATAGTGCAATCTTCTAAGGCATTAAAGATTTACAGATCATGAAAATTCATCCAAAACAACCTTATTGCAATTGAAACGAACAAATATCCATAATCGAACTAAGCACAATGAATATAAAAGTCCAGGCTAACTTTGCAAAGCAACTAACAATCAACTAGCTGCAAAAAGTATGGACTAGGGATTGCTACAAACACTTCAAGCATCAAACCATAAACCCCATTGAATCATATCTAACTGTAAATCTAACTTATGCTAATATTTCTCAAACAATCTCAAAAGATAGAACAACAAGAACCATGCAAGATAAGTCAACACAAGAGAGATCACCAAAGCACAATGTCTTCAATTGTATTGAATCATCCAATGATAGCAACAATTCTAGTGTTCTGTGTTATAGCACTTGCTCAAAATGAACTAACTCCTAGCTCTAACTCTTACTATACTACTTAATTCGCTCCAAAGTAAAACTATCTAGCCCTTTCAAATGAGGCACTAACCCTATTTATAGAGATTACATCTTACGTCAGCCCAAATAGGGTTACAAAACAATTGCCCCCCAAAACAAGTCGGCCAAGAGGAATTCAAAATAAAGTAAAGTGTGCATTAAATGCATGTACTCCATCCAAGTCAGCCTGGAATCTCCAACATAGCTCGGTCTAATGCATGTGAAGGAGGAAGCAAAATAATGGGGAAGCACAAATTTCGATGAGGCATTACATTAACTGCTCTCCCTTTTGTCTTCATCTCGCTCCATCTTATCCTGCACCATCCAAAATATCTTCTCCAAATCGGCTATAGGTGGAATAACTAAAACTTAGTCCTCTCTTGACTGCTTTACAACTTTATCCCAATCCACCTTCATGGTTTGATACTTATCCATTACTGCAATGTATGTAACCACATCATCTAACTGATGTTCAGTGATTGGGTCCTCATTGACTGGAGAATACACATCTCACCACCATTTTCTTAATTGCTCCAAGCTCAGATGTTTTGGTGCAAACCTTTTTCTTCCTGTCATAACTTCGAAGAATGAAATGCACTTGTTGTAGATCTCAGTCAAGGTATCTTCAATTTGCTTCCCTTGTTTATGCACCTTCTTCAAAACCCTTTGCTTAATTTGCAAAACTTTGTACCATTTCTAGGGTTCTGCAACCTTGAGAGAAGGAAGAATTCTATCACTTACCAGTTTGTCTTCAGTGTATTCCATGATGGTTTTGGTCTTCTGCAACAGGAGATCTACATCCTCCTTATCCTGAGCTAGTACTTCCCTTAACCAATCTATTGATCTCATAGCATCTCCACCGGTTGATAGGATATCTTTGATGGAATTATCTCCTTTAGCTTGCACTCCCTACAATCAATTCATTGTGGCATGTGTGGTGGTTTTTATTTTCTCCAACTCAGTTATTGTTTCCTGTGGCAGAAAACCTGCAACAGATGATGAGGAGCTAATGGACTGCAAGGGCTTCATCAAGTCCTGCAGATACCTCTTAAGTTTATCATTTTCCTTCTTCAAATCTTGCTTAGCTTGCACCTCTTTCTTCAATCTGCTCAAAATAGTAGCACTGGAACCTTCAAATTCTTCAACTTCCTACATCATAGAGGTGGGTCCCAAGCTAATAGTTTGTACATTGTAATCTTTACCAGTCACCTCATCTTTATTCTTGTCTGGCACATGGGTTTTCCAGTAATTCATCCCAATTGGGAGGAGTATCATCTACCTCAATTTGTTTACTCTTTAACTCCTTGTCCAACCAACCTGGAACAGTAGAATCCGACTGCACACTACCTTGTCCAACCGCATCCTATTGAACCTTGGGTACATCTTCATTCAAATTTTGTTTTTCAAGAATCTCCTCAATCTTATCCTCACTTCCCCTATCATGCTCTTCTTCTTCATGCATTGGTGAAGGATTCTTGATTGGTATTTCCTCTCTTTGAGGAGGTCTATTCTCTTCATTTCCTGTAGGTGAATCCTCATAAGTCACCAGAGGAGACTGCAATACCTTCTCTATTTCTGCTTCTACATCATAGAGTTCACCCTTTTGGAATTCTTCTCCTCCTTGATCTTGGTAATCCTCTGCATCTTTGGATTCACTTAGTACATTATGAGTTTCATGGGAAGGAGGGACATTATCATGCTCAATAGCAAGAACGTTTGTGGGAGCACTTCTCTTTGGCACACCATCTTTAGGAGAGGGAGTTATTGATCTTCTTATGTACACCTGTGTCTTCTCTCCTGAACTTTCCACATTTACTACTGGTGGGCTAGCCCCATCCCCTGCCTTAAAGGATTCTTTCTCTTTATGTGACAATCTCACTATTCTCCTTCTCTTAGGCATAGAAACACTAGCCTCTTTTCCTTCTTTCTCAGCTTCATCCTTTGCATATTTCTTTATCTTTGAAATGTGTTTCCTTTTCTTAGCAATGGGTTTTGTTTGCTTCTCTACCTCTTCCACCTGAGCATCTTTAATCATTATCCTGAAAGGAGAGATCACCTTGGCCTTACCTTTAGGATCCTGCTCAATTGACTCCTCAGAAGTGGAATGAGACTCTAAGTCTCCCATTAGATCATAGGTGCATTGTACACCCTCACTTTCCAACTCCCACATCTTGTGCTTGAGCCACAATTTAGTGTACTTGATCACTAGAGTCATGATCTACTCTAATTATGTCTTCTCTTCCTCCAGCCAATCTATTTCTCCAACTAGTTTATTCTTCACAGCTTCATAGTCATGGCCCTGAATCGAATTTCCATCATCTTCAATCTGATATGGAATGGCTCTTATGTTGTATAGCCGGACCAAGTTCACTGGTAACCTGGAGAACTTCTTTTTCCTAATTTTAAATTCATCATTGTTGTTAGCCCAATAATCCTCTACATCATCCTTATGGTTGTATTCCCTGCTAGCCTTCTTCTGTGCCTCACCAGTCCTATCAAATTTGGATCTCATAGAATGGAAAGATAGACCCAGAGTACTCATTTCTTCTTCAGAAGCATGGGCCAAATTAATAGAGGGGCATGCCTCACTACTGCCTATCCTCAAAGGAAAATCACCACCAAATCTGGTCTTATGTTTATCCTTCTTGACAATTGCATCAAAATCATAGATTTTCCTTGTGACCTCCAGAAGTATAATATGATCTGTGGGATATCTAGGGAGTTTGTATGGAGCCCTCTGACAACCATCTATTCTAAGGTGAGGAACTAGATAAACCAAGCTCCAAACCTCTTGATTAATTCCTTGGCATTATCTGAGATTCGAACATGCTTTGCACCTTGCAATAGCTTGGTGATGTACATGGTGAATGCATCATTCACCCTCCTGTAACTTGTACCACCCAAGTGCAATTGTGGGTATACCTCATAAATTACATCCTTCCCAAAAACACCCCTTATGCTTAGCCCTTTGTATAGATGGAACCTTGCAAGTGCATAAACCAAGTAGGAGGTCATTGTGAAGGTCTTTGTCTATAGGACATTGCACATTTGTTCATGTATCATTGCACTTATAATGCCTGCCCAATGGTAGTCAATATTTTGCTCCATCCTTACAATGACATGGAACATCTAGTTTTCAAATACTCTTGCACTCTTCAATCCCACCACCCTACTGAGGAGTGTGATAGCATCATAGTATTCCTTCTTAAACTTAGCTCTGAATAGTTGCTTGGGTAGCTTGGAGAAGTGGGACTTGGGTTTCTCTAACCAAGAATTAATGGCTTGTTGTGATTTGATGGTATCTTCATCATAATACTTATTTGCTATGTCCATATCAAAACCCACTACATGAGACCTATCGAGCATGTCAAAGGTCTGGGTTATAGACACAGGGTTAAGATTTGCCACAATTCTTCCTTGAGGACCAACTATCCTTTGTGTGCCCCTGTCATAGTGTCTGGCACATTCAAGCACCAACTCGTAACATTGAACTGTAGGAGGGAATCTAGCTACATGGTCCAACCTTGATTCCAATATCCTTCTGGCCAACATAGGGAGGTTGTGTGCTGCCACCCTTGCCTTGAATTCTTCATAATCCCATAACCCAACATTTGTATCGGTGACCTCTGACCAGATGGAAGTCACCTTGCTTTTTGGGATTCTACTCTTTATATCCATTTTAATACTTTATGCCTCAAAGATAGCAGACCCCTAAGTACTTGGATCCAATACTCTGCCCTTGGTTCCTCCAGCAATGACCTGACTTGCTTCAGCCTGCATTCCACAAAGAGACCACAATAAAGATCCACCACAACATGAGATTCAAGTTAATCCATCAAAAAATGATATATTCATCCTCAAGACAAGTCCCATGATGAACAAAATCCCCTAAAATCTCATAAGAATTACCCCTTTCAAAGTTCAGATTTTTAGTCCCCTCGCGGAATTCGGGCCAAAGAGGAATTTTGAGAAATTCTAGACCAGACGAAATTCAGCGAAACAAGCACAAAAAACATCCAACAATCATTTGATCAACTATCATCAGCTAAGAAACAACATGACACACCTTTAAATAATTCAAATTGATCATATGGTGCACAATCATCAGCTAATAACTCATGCTATCTCTCAATCCTTCATTTTCAACAAGATTTTAGAGAATTCCGGCAACGACAAAAATTCACAAAAATAACAATAGTTCACAAATTTTCGGAAAATGAAGGGGCAAAGAAGTTTCGGGAAAATCCAAAGGAAACATAATTTCGCGAAGTTAGCGTAATTTTCATGTTTTCAGCATATTTTTGGGAAATTTATAAAGCGATGGAAAACCGGGAAATTCCTAAAGTAAGGAAAATCCGCGAGATGTTTGAAAACCTGAAATCTTTGACTCTGTCAGGATTTCGCTCAGATTGATTAAACGACCAAGGAGTTGGGGATTTAATTTTGGATTCAGGTCATTTAAAGTGCAAGATGAATAATCCAGGCTTCCAATCGATCTAAATGAGATTCAATCAATATGAGCAATGATTTCGACAAGAGAAACCCTAAGAAATCGCCATGACAACATAGTTTAAATCCAACTCACCTTTTCATTTCTGCTATCCTTCACACAAATTCTCCCACAACCCAACTAGGACATGGCGATAATTAGATTGAATGATGGACAACAAGTTTCACTTCGCCCAAGACATGATTTTATCAAAGGTCAGGGATTTCTAGGTCAAACCTTAGCTCGACATGGGAAAGCATGAAATTGAACTAAGAGTCAAACATAGCAATGATTAACCACCTTGAATCACAGTCAAGCAGAAGGAAAGGCAACGCACACTATAGGGAAGAGCATCAAACCCAAAAAAATAAACCCTAGCCTTGCTACTAGACTCTACCAAATCGAAATCCTGACTCAAAGCATACACACACAAACCCTGAAGCAATTCAATTCGTTCATTAAAAGGGAAGGCAACATATACATACCATGAGAACAAAGAAATTGAAATAGTAACGACTGGCAAGAAACCCTGAAGTTTGAGTAGAATGCAAGTGGTCACCAGAAAATTCTACTACAATGATCAATCATCGTCCCAAACGCACAATCCAGCAGTAGCAATCTCAAAATCAAGCTCCTCAAATCTCATAACAAGGAAAATGACACCAAAATTCCCATCATAAATCCCAATTAAATCCAATAAAAGCTAACTGCAAGATCGTACAGGAGGCATAAATGCATCGAAAAGACATCGGGTTTAGGAATCCAAAGGCACAACGGAGTTTCAGGATAATCCAAACTAGACGAAATTCTGTGAAGTCCTGGAATTTCTAAAAACAATATAAAACAACCTCTGTCGGGTTTCCAAGCCATTTGGGGAATTCCGCCCAAGAGGAATTTTCCCAAAAATAGAGAAAAACCTGAAATATGTCCCAAAAATACAAGATTTTCAAAGTGTTTCCTCACAAGGAGAATTTGCACGAGTAGGATAATCCTTTATGCACATGCCAAGGAAACCAAATCCTCAAAATCAAAGGGCCAAAAGACTAAGAACAAAAACAAAAGAGGGTCCCTACTTTCAACAGGGCGTGTGTGCTAAAACTGCACAACACATACCTAAGGTCACATGGCATTGAAGTATCAAGTGCAATATTTAATTAATAATAATATGAGTCATATTGGTGGTGTTAATGATGGTGGCAATAATTTTATTTCTCCTCCCAATCAAAATTTGAATATTTATTTTAATCTATTTATTAATCATTATAATAACATGGCACAAAAGGAAAACAACAAACATTCTTGTTGATCTAAAATTAATCACGCAATCACAACAATAAGAAATTTAATTTTGTAGATCACCAAGTTTTTGATTTAGCATCTAATCAATCACTTGCATTGAGGATTACATTTTTCAATGAAGTTCGATTTAAAAACTCAGATTAATGCATAATAAACAATTTAGAGCAATTTCAATTTAACTATTCAAATTCACATTACAATATTCAAAAAATTACACCATTTGTTTTTCTTATCTCCTCTATTTAAATCCCATGCAATTCTCTCGTACATTTAAACTCTTTATCGCAGCTTCCTATCATAATGCAACACTACCTGGAAATCACTCCTTAAGCTCCTCGACTCCCTTCTAAATCTCTGTTGTGCACCCTTTATTAATCTTAGTCATTCCCTATGCAATCTCTTGCCATTTATATCTTCCATATTTCCTTCTAACTATGCTTCTCATGTCCCTATATCCTCTTTCTCATGAGGTGTGGACTTTATCTTATGCTACCTCCTCTACCTAGCACAACCCTATTTATCTTTGCCTCATTCATATTTACTATCCAATTGTAGATATAAATCTTCCTTCAATCTTGATCGAAGCCCCTCTTTCATGGCATAGTCTCACTTTCCTATTTTTGCATAGCCCCTTTACACTATGTTGTGCCTTCCATGTATCTCTACCTGCACTTATTCTCTAATCCTTGGTGCAACCTCACTATGTTGTGTGGCTTGCTATAAGTAGTTTGGCTTCCTTTTCCTTTTATTTTGGAAATTTCCTCCTTGAGGTTGCACGCCTCTTTGTCAAGCTTTCCCTTCTATACTACCCCTCTCCTCTTCTCCCATATATTTTCATTTTTAAACTTTTAAAGGTCTCTTTTTTAAGATGATGTGGCATGGCCCTTTACCCTTCTTCTATGCATTTTTAATTTAGTTTTAAATTGAAATTCTTCCTCATGATGACTACTACCCTTAGAATTCTTTCACCTTTTTGCTGCATGGTTTCTTTTTTTGGCTTATTTAGTTTTCTAGACTTCTTCCAAGGTCGTGACTCTTCATATTTAACTTGTTTTTTTCACCCCCTCATATAGTTGAGTATAATTTTTATCTTCTTTTATTTAAAATACAAACTAGTACACTAACTAAATTTTATAAATGAAATATAGAGGAATAATTTCCAACATAAAGAATAATGAACATTCAAATACATTCAAATCCAGCTATAATAGTCAACTTTGGTAGAGGTTGAATGAATTTTTTGTCATTTAATTGATAAAATCTCATGTTCAATTTACCTTCTAAGTTTTGATTATTTGTTGAATTTAATCCCAAAATATTTTTAGATGGAAATAATCTCGATCCTGGCCTGGATCTTCCCCATTTCCTCATGGACCATCTTTCCCATCACCTCAAACTTTTCATTTTCCACTTTCTCCCAATATTTCTCCCAAAACAATATTCTCATGGGTCTCCTCATGACCCATCCCATCTTCATCTATTGTAATCTCACCTCAACTCACATGCTCTACATCTCCATGACTTGTTCCTCTTGGTTCTCAATTTCTTAGGACTCCTCAAACACCTGCAACAATTCTCTCGA
Source organism: Sequoia sempervirens (assembly GCA_007258455.2). Lineage (NCBI taxonomy): Eukaryota > Viridiplantae > Streptophyta > Pinopsida > Cupressales > Cupressaceae > Sequoia > Sequoia sempervirens. The sequence continues at coordinate 51,970,576 of VDFB02109042.1, forward strand.
ACTTCTTAGGAAACTCTACTGCTTCACACACTCTTCTCTACCCACGGGTCCTGGTGGATCCTCTCCACTCTCGGGACTACCTGCTCTGATACTAATTGGCATGAATAGAAAAAAAAAACAAGCACTATCACTAATCCAAACTCAATCACACAATCACAACAAAAGGTAATTTAATTTTGTAGATCACCAAGTTTCTAATTTAGCATCCAATCAATCACTTGCATTGACAATTACATTTTTCAATAAAGTTCAATTTAAAAACTCAGATCAATGCATAATGAACAATTTAGGGAAATTTCAATTTAACTATTCAAATTCACATTACAATATTCAAAACATTACACCATTTTTTTTTCTTATCTCCTATGTTCAAATCCCATGCAATTCTCTCACACATTTGAACTCTCTATCATAGATTCCTATCATAATGCAACACTACCTTGAAGTCACTCCTTAACCTCCTCAACCCCCTTGTAAATCTCTATTGTGAACCCTTTATACATCTCAGCCATTCCCTACACAATCTCTTGCCATTTCTATCTTCCATGCCACCTTCTAACTATGCTTCTCCTGTGCCTATATCCTCTTTCTCATGAGGTGTGGACTCTATCTTATTCTTCCTCCTCTACCTAGTGAAACCTTCTTTATGTTTGTCTCATTCATATCTACTATCCAATTGAAGATATAAATCTGCTTTCAACCCCAATCAAATCCCCTCTTTCATGGCCCAGACTCACTTTCCCATTTCTACACAACCCCTTTACATTATGCTACACCTTCCATGCATCTCTTCTTGCACTTTTATTCTCTAAACCTTGGTGTAACCTCATTATGTTGCACAACTTGTTGTAAGTAGTTTGGCTGCCTTTTCCTTTTATTATAGCAATCTCTTTCTTGAGGCTATGCACCTCTTTTCCAAATATTCCTTTTGATACCACCTCTCTCCTCTACTCCCATATATTTTCATTTTTTAACTTTTAAAGATCTCTTTTTGAAGATGATGTGGTGTGGCCCTTTCCCCTTCTTCTACGCATTTTTAATTCAACTTTAAATTGAAATTCTCCCTCATGATGACTACAACCCTTAGCACCTTTCACCTTTTTGTTGCATGGTTTCATGTTTTGGTTTATTTAGTTTTCTTGACTTCTTCTAAGGTCGCGACTCTTCATCTTTAACTTGTTATGTTCACCCCCTCATATAGCTGAGTGTAATTTTCATCTTCTTTTTATTTAAAATGCAACCAGTAGACTAACTCAGTTTTATAAATGAAATATGGAGGAATAATGTCCAACATAAATAATAATGAACATTTATCCTATTACAATAATCATCCATCTAAAAATACTTTGAGATTCAATTCAACAAATAATCAGCTTAGAAGGTAAATTGAACATGAAATTTTGTCAATTAAATGACAACAATGTCGTTCAACCTCCGCCAAAGTCGACCACTACAAATGGATTTGAATGTAACCCTAAAAACCGACTGCAACATTGAAAATGCCACATTAAACTGAAATCAAACCAAAATGGGTGAAAACCAAGTCAAACTATTTTTCATCGACGTGGATTGCTTAATCACCTGGGATGCTCTTGCATCATAACATTAATGCATATCATGAACATTATCCTCTTTCTATGGCTTATACACATTGATATAGATACCATGGATTATTGTTCTATTGATTATTATGTGCCATCATATATGGATAATTTTGTTGGGAGGATATAATATATATGCATCTTCCTCCTCCCATATTATTATACTGATCATATTTTTATTTATTTTTGATACGCACGGTAGATTATATATATTGATATAGAAGAAATATACAAACGTCTGCATCGCAGGAAAGTCCAACCATGACACACAGCCGAACAAAACGTCAACCCATCTGGGACACAATTTCACGGTTTCAACAGTCCCATAACAAGCACCAAAAGACCATCCACGAAAACCATTGGAATAAAGAGAGGGGTCACAGGCCGACCCACGACCAACGTAATACGAAAATTGCAAAAACTTGTGCAGAAGACCACCAAAAAGACAGTAAATAGCAACGAAACTGAAAGCTTCAAACACAGAGGCCAACCCTCACATAAAACCGTTGACTTCCACGAAACTTACAAAGCCATCCAACCATTCCTTCCCCTCCACCGGCACCATCTTCAATTTTCACTTCAAGAAATCCACGACCACATCCGCAAGCTTTTTGTGCTTCGACAAAGCAGGCCCTTTGAGGTCTAAGAGAAAAGGATAAACTTTAACAGCTTCCTCCATATCCCATAAGAGAGACAAGTCAGTTGGGCGCGGAATGCCTTTGCCTAAGAAGGCTGCCTTCAAAGTTTCTTCGAGTCCACCGAGCAAGTCGATGCGGAACAAGCGCACCATCATCTCCATTGCCACCTTCTTCGAGGTCTCCAAGTCCAGTAGCACTACAAGAAAACGTGAGGAGACATGGGCATTATCTCTGGCATACTCCCTTCTTTGCAGGTGTTCTTTACCAAGAATCATTTTGACCACAACTAGCGACACCGGATCATCCTCGGATAGAATACGCTTTAATCTCTGGTCCGTGACTTCCCTAAAGGAAATCTTCCTCTCCGTAGCCACCAGAGAGACTGGTGTGTCGACTCCAAAGCATTCCAAGCCTTCCGCTGAAATATGAATGGTGAATTTTGATTTTGTCGACCTCTCCATGTTGACAGCTGCACCCTGCATAGAAACAAAAACTATGCCAAAATGCAAAGACAAAGCAACAAAAATGATTCCAACAGATCCATTAATAGACCCGTGAGAGGATCCGACTGGCCTCCGCACATGAGACGAAATAATGGCAGGTCAATCATTGCATCCTAGCAATGAAGATTTGCTACAGACGCAGTCCTTCCACCTACAAACCATAATCACTTCGAGTGAAGTGAGACGCCACCCGGCCTTTCAACTGTCTTTTCGATGATTTCCGTACCCAACGTGTCGCATAGTAGACACCTTGAATGCAAAGCCAAACATACTCCCTGACGAACACCAAGGCTTCACGAAAAACAAGAGCCAAGCTCATTAAAAAAGCCAACTTCTCCCCACGACAAATAAGAAAGGCCAAGAAATGACATGGCGATGCCACCTCTGTAAACACCAAAACCGTCCCAAAGCCACCTCACGCCCACCTAGGAATTCGAGTGGCGAAAAGGGAGGCAGGGGCGGAGCCCACCCATCCGCCCACTATACTGATCATATTTTTATAATTGATACCATAAAATAAATATTATGGTCCATTATATTCCACTTTCAATATTAAAGGCACCTCACCTACCTATTTTCCCATTGATCCTACATGTCAATATAATATATATTAAAGAGAATTTATTTAAAAATAATATTATGCATCATGAGTATTCATATTTGAGGGTATCATTGAAGATGAATAATTCAATTTTCATCAAAATATTGATTTGTATTATTTTGTATTTGATAGTTAGTTATAATGAACTATAAAAATCTTGTGTCGTGTAATTCCATCTTTAGATAAGTTTGGTGTACTATTTGCAAGACCGTTGAAGGGGCAATGTAAAGTATTGACCTTGGCATTACATCAATGTGTCAAATTATAGATGGAGGTAGTGAAAGTTGATAGAGCTTGTTATAATCCATTATATAATATAATTCATTTCACATTGGTACTAGGAACTATTTGGGTTAGTTTTTTAAGGTGGATTATGCAACTAATTTTTTCTCACACCACCTATACTAGAATTTTAGTGGAATTGGACATAGAAAATCCCTTTTAGTGAAATTTATCTTATAGGTGGATGATTGTTTTTGGAGTTAAACTATAGATTACAAATGCATCCCCTTCCATTGTTGGTATTGTTTTTCCACCAGTCATTTTGTATATAATTGTACCCACATTAATTTCATGTGTGCTTCATCTTGGTGAAATAATGTGCTTCAAGACCATCTTATTGTGTACATGGTTGATGATGGTTCTACTTTGGAGGATTATATGCCTCTTGTTGTGGGGGTGGTGAAGGACCCATCGCCCCCTAATGTTCCAATTTCCTTTGTTTCTCCTCATTTGGACTCCACCCCTCTCTTGGTAGGTGGTATTTTTATGCCTAAATTGGTTGATTTTGTGACTTCCACTTGGATTCTATTTTCTCTACTTCAATGCTCCTTTCCTTGCATTTTTTCCTTAGTTGGGGTATCCACGAATTTTTTCACTCCCCCTTCTCCTATTTCAGTATATTTGGATAATGAGGCTTCTTGGACCATGGTCCTATTGGATCCCAAAAATAATCTCCACTTAATAGAAAAATATCAAGTTCAAGGCTAGGGTTGTAGACCTACTCATCCATAAACCATGGAGGGCTATAGTTCAACTCTAATATAGTGGATTTTATCTCATACGCTTTGAGCTTAGCTTAGAGTCAAGAGGATATTCCTAGGGGTATACCTTAATAGGTATTTGAATCTAACAAGATTAATAAATAAAATGACACAACCAAACCCAAATTGTTTCCTTGGTCCCAAAACTATCACTAGGTCAAGCTAGACTAGCTATATGAAACCCCTATATAGTTGATACAATTGTGCAAGGATGATCCATATGAAATAAGTTCATTCAAGAACTAGTCAAGATTGTCTCCCTAGTTATTGCTACCTAATTTTCACCCGCAGGCTCAATTAGGCAGGATAATCATGTGATAGATCTTCAAGAGGCCAAATGGAGCATTCACACAAGGGAAAAAGTCATGAATCTAATGTTAGGTTATAGGAAACTCAGTTTGGAGGCCTGCCTTGTTCAAGTTCGGCATGAAAATCCTCTAGGGAGAAGTCGGAAAGACCCCAAGAATGTCGCGGCGAGTGGAATTCACCTGCAGGTTCCTATCGGCAAGACATCGATCATCATCCTAGCGACAAAAGGTTATGCATATTAGCGGAGGATTTTTCCTTCGGGATAGAGTCTTAGCGACTTCTTAAAGTCTCACCGAAAGGAGGCGGCGTTGGAAAAAGTAGGCGAGCTTCGCTGTAGGGTCTCGCCGAAGTCAAAAGGTCTCCCCGACTCTAAAGGCTCTCGGCGCAAGAGATTAAGTTCGCTAAGATGTCTCGATGATAAAGAAGAGTCATGCCGACTAAAATGGGCCCTCGCCAAAGAAAAGTGCCTTTGGCATGATCTCTCACCGACACTTAGGAGTCTCGCTGACAATAAAAGACCTCGTTGAGAAAGTTTGACTTCGGCAAGAGGTCTTGCCGAAGAAAGGAATGTCTCCCCGACAGGAAAAAGAGCTTGCTGAAGGATTTGGCTTTCGGCATAATGTCTCGTCGACATAAGGTAATATCCGCATAAGTCTTGTCGATCCATCAAAGTCTCAATGAACGAAACGACATCGGCAAAGCAAGATTTCATCGCCACAAGGTCTTGGCGATTATGAGATGTCTCGCCAATGAAAGGGGGACCCCACCGAAAGAAATTGAGCTCGACAAAGGATATTTCCTTCAACATAATGTCTTGCCAAAGGATGAAGGTCACACCAAAGACAACAAAGGGGCCTAGCCGAGGGGTTGTATTCGACCTAATGTCTTGCCATCGAGATAAGGTCCGGCCGATAGGAAATGTCTCGGCGATAGAAAGTAGATTTGTCATAAGGTCTTAGTGAACGAGGCTTGTCTCCCCGAAATGTTTCATGCTCGCCCAAAGATAAAGGGATTGGCGTGAGGTCTCACTGACCTAGCGATGTCTCCCTGACCGAAGAAAAGTGAACTCATCGCCAAAAGGATAGGGAGCTCGGTGAAACGTCTCACTGATCGGTGGGAGTCTCAACGAATCGAGGAGAGCTCGGGTAGAATGGAGGAGTTCGGCGTGAGACTCGGTGACAAATAGGTAGTCTGGCCAAAATATGTGAGTTCGGGGAGACTATAGTGTGCTCGACAAAGGGTCTGGCCGATAGGCCAAAGTTTCGGCGACAAGAAAAGAGCTCGATGAATGATCATGTTTTCGAGGAGATGTCTCCCCGACCGCGTATGTCTTGCCAAAAAAAAGGGGGGGGACTTCAGTATAACATCTTGCCGAAAGGCTGACGTCTCGGCGAAAGAAGATTCCATCGACAAGAGGTCTAACTGATGGGCCAAGGTCTCGTCGAAGTTGTGCCTCGCTTTGACTCCTGCCGAAGGATATGGGGTCTTGCCAATACGGGTGACAATGAAATGAACTCACAAAGAGTTAAAGCCTTCGCCATGAAGTCTCGGTGACCAAACGATGTCTCGTTGAAGGCCGGGGGTCCCGCCAAGGAAAGTCATATAGGTGAGGTCTTGCCGACTCGGTAAGTTCTCACCGAAAGCAAGCTGAGCTCGCCAACAGTTGAGGACTTTTCCCTGAGGTCCTACCGACATGGGAAGGTCTTGGCGATAAAGGAGCAGTCATCGACAAAGGTCTCATCGACTAGCAGAAGGTCTCCCCGACATGAATGGCATCGGTGTAGCACCCGACCGTCGGAGTGATGTCTTACCGACATGATGTGGTCTCGGCGATGGAAAGTGATATCGGCATGACTAATAAAGCCGCTATGACCTCTTGTCGATGAAGTTTTCTCTTGCCGAAGCAAAATGAAATGAGCTCTTGTCGGAGCAAGGAGGCCTCACTGAGAGTCTTGCCGACCTGATAGGGTCTCAACAAAGAATGTGGAGGTCGGGTAGAGCAAAATGCGTCGGCGTAACATAAGCAGACTCTTGCCGATATGGTTTGTAATATTAAGTTTGAGGAGACTTCGGGAGGAGTTTTTACACTTGGTATGATGTCTTACCAATAGGTTGTAGTCTCGGCGACATCTTGTGCATCGATATGACCCCTGAGAGCTCACCATGATGTCTTCCCGACTTGCCGACATCTCGTCGAAAGACATGTGGAGCTCAGTGGAGTGGAGTGCGTTCAGGGTGACACCAATATACCTTCGCCGATAGAAGATGAGAAAAGTTTTCCATGTTGTCTGGCTGAATGCGGTTGTCTTGGCGACCACAGAGGCGATATTGGTATGACTTTTGGGCTCGATAGGAGCTCTCATCGATGGTTTCAAGCTATGTTGATGGTTCCAGGAGGATTTAATCGCATCGGTGAGACACTTCCAGTGTCTCGCCAAGATGCGATTCTACAGGAGGAGTTTTTGACCACCTGAAGAATCTGCGTGGAGTTTACTCGACTAATCAGAGAGATATGAAAGTGAGCCATGGAAGTCTGAAGAACATCAATGAAATGAAAAGCAACGTGTATCTGTTCTGAGCTCAGGAGCATCCAAAGCGCTTGGCTGAAGAGGTTCAAGGCGGACACGATACCAGGAAGTAAATGCGGTGGTTGCAGAAAGATCTGAAGAAGGCTTCTCCGGGGGTGACTCTTCACTGACATGGACACGCAGGGTGCAACATTAAATTCAATGAAAAGATCTAGGAGGAGATCTATCCTGAGGCCTGATTTTTTGTAAGCCCTAAGGGGCCGACACATTTTGATATATAAGGCATTTTTTGCTTGTTTGTAAATAGTTCAGATTATACACTCTGAAGAGTTAGTGATTTTTTTATCAATCCTTTCTCGACTAAATGTATGTTTTGTAACTCAACTGGAATCTGGAATACAACATAGAGTTTACCTTGGAAGCTAGTGTTCATGTTTGTACTACTCTCATTTTTGTATTTCTCTTTTGATTATGCAAGTCTTTAACTATGTTTTATTAGTCTACATTCATACCTTAAAGCCGTGAAATTTATCTTTCCTTCCTAAGATGTGTATGTAGATCGAGCCTGTTAAGATTGATGAATAGATCTAAAAGAGGTTGTGTTGAGTATGTGAAATGGTTGAAGTTAAGTTCCCAAGCGTGTGTTCATCTTGTTTTCATTTCATAATTCCTCATCAATTCAGTGTATCACCATAGTTTAGTTTCATTTGTATGCTTTCCTTCTCCTTTTATCCCTATAGAATTCATAGTTTAGGTGATACCCAAAGGAAGCCAGCCTTCTTCGGAGGTTGACCTCTGTCTGCAAAAAACCCACATCTTTAGAGGTCTTCCAATGTTACACTGAGGTGTTGAACAACAGTTTCAACAAGGGTACAATTTTAGGTGATAACAGTTTTGGCATGCCCGGTGGGACAAAAATTGCATTACACTGTTGGTTTAGTATGCAACCAGCGAGTTCCAGGCTTTACAGAAGTCAATTGTGCATATTTGGCGACTCCGTGGAGAGAAATAATTTTAGAATCAGTGCCTTCTGCAGTTTATGAGAAGAGTTCAGACAAGGAGCAGCTCAAGTCCTTTCAAATATTTGCAGTTGTCACCACCAAGAAGACAAGGCAGAGCAACAAAAAGGTGTGGAACAATAATTATCTATTCTAGAAGAACTCAATCCACTCCTCCATCTGTGGGATCACATATTGCTGTTCCGTTTTTGGTTTCATTCAAAGTACCAGTAAATCCTCCTCAGCCACCTCCAATGGCCACTCCAAGGAATCAACCCTTTATTGCTTTTAATAGAGGGAGCCCCTTGAATTTGGCACAGCACAATGACATCCCAATGGTAGCCTTGAAGAGTCTGCCAACTTTTATGGGGGAAGACCAAACTACCCCGATTGAACACATGTGAGATGTGGCTTCATTATGCGGAGTCCATCACATAACCCAAGAGGATGTTGCAGTGAGACTGCTAGCTACTTCGTTGAAAGGAAGAGTTGTGCAATGGTATAGGAGCCTACCAGTCAGTTCAATTACAACTTGGGACAAATTTGGAGACAAGTTGCATAAGCAATTTTAGGACAGGTCTGATAACTTGTCTCTATTAGAACAATTAACTACAATTAAGAGGGCTCCACAAGAACAGATGAATGATTTCAACTTCAGATTTCAAAGAACTTGGGATAGAATCCCTGCAACAGTGAGGCCACCTCCAGAATATGCATTTTTATACTTTTTGAGGGCTCTTAACAATGATATAGCTGTCATGATACAGTCAATGGGAGGAGTGTCTTTGCCAGATGCTTTCGAAATAGCAATCAAAGCTGAAAATAGCCTAATACAGGCTGGTAAACTAGCTCCTAGGCCACCAATGCCTATATTCCTAGAGATCCATGCAAATATTCCTCTGCAGATACCACCCTTTGCACCTCTGCCAGCTGTTCCAGTTGTTGTAACACAAGAAAATGTTGCTTCAGGTTCTCTGAATGAGTTACAGGAAATCAAAAGTCTATTGCAGTCTTTTGGTAACAAGCTTGTAAGCTTAGAGAAGCAACAATCATATAGTAGGCCTTATCAACAGCAGAATCCAGGCCAACAACAAACATATCAAGGTAATAGACAAGCATACCAGGAAAATTATCAGGGCCCAAGATAGAATGTGAACACAAGACCTTTTCAGGCCTATGCTCTAGCACCTGTTAGTGTAGTCAAGGGCTTGGTTCCTATTCAAAATAACTTAGCAGCCGATTATGAGTGGTGCTACCCTTGCAACCAGTCCCACAATCAGGCCACTTGTTCAAATGGACTTATCAATCAGGCACTTATGGTACAAAATGCCTCAGGCTCACAACAACATGCACTTAATGAGCCATCTCCACCACACCAAGATCAGTTTTCAAATGATGCTACTCTACTCAACTAGAAAGGTGAAGAATTATGTGGATTGAATGTAGATAATTCCTCAGTTGCAGCTAACACTAGGGCGAAGAAGAGAGCACTTGAGCTTGATCAAGTAGTTGATAGAGGAAAGGCAGCAGCTGTAGAATCATCTACATCTCAAGCGACTCCTATTTGGCACAAGAATCAACAACTCCCAGTTAAAGAGCAACCACTCTTGCAGGCTGATCATGCTGGTGTAAAGGTACATTATAAAGTAACCCCAGCTGTACCCTATAATATTCTCGATAGCATGAAAAAGATGAATGTTACAATGTCTATGTGGGACTCATTAGGTATCCCAGGTCAAAAAGAAATGTTACAGTTAGCCTTGTCAAGTTTGAAAATGTATGATAAAGTTGAGTCTCTAATAGGCCAAGTTAGAGCTGTGTTAACAAATAATCCCCAGGGAAATGATCAATAGTTTAGCAAAGAGACAAAAAAAGGAGTTAAGCCACCTCCATTTTACGTGTCAGTGATCATAGGTGACAAGTTAGTTCATAACTGTATGGTGGACAGTGGAGCTAGTAACTTTGTGATGCCAAAGCAGATTGCGGAAAAGCTTGGGCTAAAGTATCAGCCTTTAGAGAAAGGAGTAATCCAATTGGATGGTACCTCTGTTAATACACTGGGCATCATTAAAGATTTGAGTCTTACCCTCCATGCTTGTCCTAATTTTTCAGTTCCCCAAGACATCTGTGTTATAGACCTTCCACCTTTCTTTTCCTTATGCTTATCAAGAGACTTTACAGCCAAGATAGGTGGTTATGTGTCAGCTCATTGGTCACATATGCTATTTAGAACAAGATATGGAACCAAGGTTACCATTAAATCTGAAAGGTTGGCTAAGGATCACATTGAGCCATATAACCCAAGTCGCATCAATGTTGCTCCTGTTGCTACAGACACAAATTGTGTCATTTTCACTGACAGTGAGCTGGCTGCCGCTCAAGAACTTCAAGTAGAAGCTTTTTCGGACGTGCTTCTACATGAATGGGCAGTTGAAAATGTGTTAGACAGTCTGGATGACCTTATTCAAGATGCTGGTATGGGTAACTATGTCATACTTGAGCCTAACACAGAGATTCCAAATCTTGAGAAGGATCCAAATCAGTTGCTGCAACAGTAGGGTGGACTTTGGGAGATGTTCTTTGATGGTTCCAAGAGCAAGAATGGGGCAGGTGGAGGTGCAATGCTGATTTCTCCACAAGGTGATAAGTACTTTTCAGCCTTTTGTTTTGCTTTTGCATGTTCTAACAATAGTGTTGAGTATGAAGGACTTATCCAAGGCCTTGAATGGGCAAGGAAAAGAGGAATTGACTTTTTGAGAGTCTATGGAGATAGTGAATTAATAGTCAATCAGGTCAGGGGAGTCAATGTTGCTAAAAATGACACACTAAAGTCTTATAGAAACAAAGTGTGGAATATGATTGAGGAATTTAATGCCTTCAACTTGGTATCTATCCCAAGGAATTAGAACCAACATGCTGACAGACTTGCAACAATTGGAGCACATTTTGATATCCCAGGTGATATTAAAAAAGATAAAATACAACAGTATGTCAAGGTGGTTATCAGGCCATCAATTCCTGATAACAACATTAACTGGCAGGTTTTTGAAAGTGATGAACAAATAGTCACCTTTCTACTACAAGAGAATCAATTTTCTATAGTAAACCAGGAAAAAATCAAACAACAGTATGACGATCAAGTAATATAGCTAAAGAACAATAAACTTCCCAAAGGGCTGGTTACTTTGGAATCCATATTTAATTCTGATGATCAGATTAAGAAGAATAAAGTTAGCATTCAAGTCAAGGAAGATCATTATGAGGAAGTTGAAATCTTTAAAGGTAAGCTCCTCAAATTAGGTAAAATTTGTTCAGCTGAAGATAAGAGAGCTTTCATTGTTTTATGCCAAGAATATCATGATGTTTTTGCTTGGAAATATTTTGATTTAAGAGGGTTTGATCCTCATATTGCACAACATACAATTGAGTTGGAACCTGGTGTGAAGCCTGTTAGGTAGAAACAAATGCCCTTGAATCCTAAGCTTGAGCCCTTAATGATTAAAGAGCTGACCAAACTAGTTGAGGGGGGTATCATCTTTCCTATTAAGCATACTTCATGGGTTTCTAACCTTGTTCCGGTTAGGAAAAAGAGCGGTGAGATAAGACTATGTGTAGATTTTAGAGATCTTAATAGAGAATCTCTGAAGGATCATTATCCCTTACCGTCTATGGAACAAATACTCCAAGTTGTTGCTGGTTTAGAAAGATTTCCTCTTCTCGATGGGTATTTTGGTTATAACCAAATTCTTGTCAAAGAGGAGGATCAGTATAAAATAACATTTACAACAAAATGGGGCACTATGGCCTACAAGAGAATGCCTTTCGGTTCATCTAACGCTGGTGCCACCTTTCAACGTGCCATGGACATGGAATTTCAGAGTTTAATCCAAAAAAATTTGGTGGTTTATTTAGATGATATAACCGTATATTCAAAAACTACAGACAGACATTTGTCACATCTCAAGCAAGTTTTTGAGAAATGTAGGGAGTTTGGGATATCCCTCAATCCTACAAAAAGTATTTTTGCAGTTCATGAAGGTAGACTATTAGGCCATATAGGATAAAAGCATGGAGTTACCATTGATCCGGAAAGAGTTAAAGCTATACTTGAACTACCATTTCCCAATCACAAGAAAGGATTGCATAGCTTTTTAGGGAGAATCAACTTTCTAAGAAGATTTATTCCTAATGTTGCAAATTTGCTACAGCCTTTGACTGCCATGCTAAAAAAGAACGCAATTTTTAGTTGGAAAAAAGAGGCAAAGCGTAGTTTTGAAGAAATCAAGGAGGCTTTAGCATCTGCTCCGACATTGGTAAATCCAGATTTCTCCAAAGAATTCTTTTTGTATGCTTTTGGTAGCAGTAGTTCAATTTATGCCATGCTGGTTCAGAAAAATAGTGATAACTTAGAACAACCCATAGCTTTCTTTAGCCAAGTACTTACTAATTACGAAGAGATGTATATCTTTGTTGAGAAACATGTTCTCATTGTGATCAGAAGCCTAAAGAAGTTTAAGCCTCTAGTGTCAAACAATAAGATTCATATTCTGGTGGCACACTCAAGTGTGAAGAGTTTCTGCTGAACAAAGATTTGAATGAAAAAAGAGCAGGGTGGGTCACCAAGGTCATGGAGTATGATGTAGATATTAAGATCACCAAACTAGTTAGAGGTAGGGGTCTTTGTGAATAGCTTGCTACAGAGTCAATCAGTGAAAATGAATTAGAAAATAATGCTATTTTTGCTATTATAAATAAGTCTCAGGTTTCTCAAGATGATGTACCTATGGGAACAACAAATTGGGTTCAAGACATGACCCATTTTTTACAGACTGGTGAGTGTCCATATGGTTTGAACAGATCCAAAAGAAGATACTTCAGGTTGTAGTCCATACCGTATGTGCTGGTAAACAATGTTCTTTTCAAAAGGGATCTGAATGGCATCCTATTAAGATGTATTCATAGTCATCAAATTGAGAAGGTGCTTCATGAGTTTCATGATGGAGCTGCAGGGGGTCACTTTTCCCCAAGAACTACTGCTTGGAAAATCATGAGAGTTGGTTACTACTGGCCTAGCTTGTTCAAAGATGCATATGCCTAGTCAAGAAAGTGTATCAAATGTGCTCTATTTTCAAGAAAGGGAAAATTGTTTGCTATACCCCTACATCCAATTCAAGTGGAGTAGCCCTTCATGAGATGGGACATTGATTTCATTGGGCCAAAAAATCCACCTTCCAATGCCGGTCACAAGTGTGTGCTTACAACCACTGACTATTTTACAAGGTGGACAGAGGCGGTTGCATTAAAAGAGGCAAACAAATCTTCTGTATTGAGCTTTTATGAGGATATAGTAACCAAATTTGGGGTTCCTGACTCTATCATATATGATAACACTCTTGCATTCATGGGATTAAAATTAACTGATTGGGTTGTTAAACATGGAATTCATTTGAATACATCCTCAAATTATTACCCTCAGGGTAATGGTTTACCTGAAAGCACAAATAAGAATCTCATCAGGATTATCAAAAGAACAATGGAGGATAATCAAAGGACCTGGCACACTAAATTAAGTATGCACTTTGGGTAGAAAGAGTGACTCCTAAGAGGTCTATTGCTAACTCACCATACATGTTAGTCTATGGCAGAGAGGCAAGATTGCCTTTGTCTGTCGAGCTTCCAGCTTTTGATATTGTTTGCCAGTTGGAGATGTTTGAGGAACATGACCCAATGTCTGTGAGATATGCAAAAATCATGGAATTCGAAGAATTAAGGGAAAAAGCAATGAAGGATTTGGAGTATCATCGGCTCCAAACAAAGAAAACATTTGACAGAAGGGCTACAAGAAAATATTTTAAGGCGGGAGACCTCGTGCTCAAATGGGATGTTCTGAAAAGCAGGCCAGGCCATCACACCAAGTTTGACAACATGTGGACAAGCCCATTCATTATCAGAGATTGTAAGGAACACAATGCTTACCAACTGGCCACAATAGAAGGGGAAGTGCTTCCTATCCCAGTTAATGGGATACACCTCAAACTTTGTTTTCAATTCTGATGGAGTCCCTCTATTGTACTTATTAGTTTAGGTTTATGTTTTCAATAAGTGCTTCTGCGGTTTAGGTTAATTATTTTCTATTTCCTAGGTGCTGTGATGACACAGTAAATATTCTCTTTCGTTTTCCCCTATTATGTTTTTCTTTTGGCAACCCGTTGTGTCTTGTGGGTCTCAAGCGAGTTGCAACCATGTGCAAAACTGATATTTTTTATTATTTTTTTGTGCCTCTTAATGACTCCTTGCCCAATGGATGAGTTTTGGCTACTGTTTTCTATGTTTAGCAGGCAAACATCCAGTTGAGGTTGCCAGAAATGTTACCTAATTTTCACCCGCAGGCTCAATTAGGTAGGATAATCATGTGATAGATCTTTGAGAGGCCAAATGGAGCATTCGCACAAGGGAAAAAGTCATGAATCTGATGCTAGGTTATAGGAAACTCAGTTTGGAGGCTTGCCTTGTTCAAGTTCAACATGAAAATCCTCTAGGGAGAAGTCGGCAAGACCCCAGGAATGTCACGACGAGTGGAATTCACCTACAGGTTCCTATCGGCAAGACATCGATCATCGTCTCAGTGACAAAAGGTTATGCATATCGATGGAGGATTTTTCCTTCAAGATAGAGTCTTGAGGACTTCTTGAAGTCTCACTGAAAGGAGGCGGTGTCGGGAAAAGCAGGCGAGCTTCGCTGTAGGGTCTCACCGAAGTCAAAACATCTCCCTGACTCTAAAGGCTCTTGGCGCAGGAGATTGAGTTCGCTAAGATGTCTCGGCGATAAAGAAGAGTTATGTTGACTTAAATGGGCCCTTGCCAAAGCAAAGCGCCTTTGACATGATCTCTCACCGACACTCAGGAGTCTCCCTGATAATAAAAGACCTCGCCAAGAAAGTTTGACTTCAACAAGAGGTCTTGCCGAAGAAAGGAATGTCTCCCTGACAGGAAAAAGAGCTCACCAAAGGATTTGGCTTTCAGCATAATGTCTCAGCGAAGGAAAGATGTCTCATCAACATAAGGTAATATCGACATAAGTCTTGCCGATCCATCAAAGTCTCAATGAACGAAATGACATCGACAAAGCAAGATTTCATCGCCACAAGGTCTTGGCGATTACGAGATGTCTCGCCGATGAAAGGGGGACCCCACCGAAAGAAATGGAGCTAGAAAAAGGATATTGCCTTCGGCATAATGTCTTGCCAAAGGATAAAGGTCACATCGAAGACAACAAACTGGCCTAGCCGAGGGGTCGTATTCAGCATAATGTCTTGCTATCGGGATAAGGTCCGGCTGACAGGAAATTTCTTGGCGATAGAAAGTAGATTTTCCATAAGGTCTTGGTGAACGAGGCTTGTCTCCCCGAAATGTTTTGTGCTCGCCCAAAGATAAAGGGATCGGCGTGAGGTCTCACCGACCTAGCGATGTCTCCCCGACCAAAGAAAAGTGAACTCATTGCCGAAAGGATAGGGAGCTCGATGAAACGTCTCACCAACCGGTGGGAGTCTAGCGAATCAAGGAGAGCTCGGGCAGAATGGAGGAGTTCGATGTGAGTCCCGGCAACAAATAGGTAGTCTGGCCGAAAGATGTGAGTTCGGGGAGACCGTAGTGTGCTCGGCAAAGGGTCTGGCCGACAGGCCAAAGTTTCGGCGACAAGAAAAGAGCTCGGTGAATGATCATGTTTTCGGGGAGATATCTCCCCGACCACGTGTGTCTTGCCAAAACAAAAAGGGGGGGCTTTGGTATAATGTCTTGCCGAAAGGTTGACGTCTTGATGAAAGAAGATTCCATCGGCAAGAGGTCTCGCCGAAGTTGTGCCTCGCTTTGACTCCTACTGAAGGATATGGGGTCTTGCCGATATGGGTGACAATGAAATGAACTCGCCAAGAGTTAAAGCCTTCGCCATGAAGTCCCGGTTACCAAACAATGTCTCGTCGAAGGCCGAGGGTCCCGCCAAGGAAAGTCATACAGGTGAGGTCTTGCCGACTCGGTAAGGTCTCACCAAAAGCAAGCTGAGCTCGCCAACAGTTGAGGACTTTTCCCTGAGGTCCTACTGACATGGGAAGGTCTTGGTGATAAAGGAGGAGTCATTGGCAGAGGTCTCATCGACTAGCAGAAGGTCTCCCTAACATGAATGACATCGGTGTAGCGCCCGACCGTCAAAGTGATGTCCTATCGACATGATGTGGTCTCAATGATGGAAAGCGATATTGACATGAGTAATAAAGCCGCTATGACCTCTTGTCGATGAAGGTTTCTCTTGCCGAAGAAAAATAAAATGAGCTCTCACTAGAGAAAGGAGGCCTCGCTAAGAGTCTTGCCAACCTAATAGGGTCTCAACAAAGAATGCAGAGCTCGGGTAGAGCAAAATGCGTCGGGGTAACATCAGCAGACTCTTGCTGATATGGTTTGTAATATTAAGTTCGAGGAGACTTCGGGAGGAGTTTTTAGACTTGGTATGATGTCTTACCAACAGGTTGTAGTCTCGGCGACATCTTGTGCATCGATATGACCCCTGAGAGCTTGCCATGATGTCTTCCCAACCTTTCGACGTCTCGCCGAAAGACATGTGGAGCTTGGTGGAGTGGAGTGCATTCGGGGTGACACCAATATACCTTCACTGATAGAAGATGAGAAGAGTTCGCCATGTTGTTTGGCCGAATGCGGTTGTCTTGGCGACCACAGAGGCGATATCGGTATGACTTTTGGGCTCGATAGGAGCTCTCATTGATGGTTTCAAGCTATGCCAATGGTTCCAGGAGGATTTAATCACATCGGTGAGACACTTCCAATGTCTCGCCGAGATGCGATTCTATAGGAGGAGTTTTTGACCACCCAAAGAATCTGCGTGGAGTTTACTCGACCAATCAGAGAGATCTGAAAGCAAGCCGTGGTAGTCTGAAGAACATCAACGGAATGAAAAGCAACGTGTATCTGTTCTGAGCTCAGGAGCATTCAAAGCGCTCGACCGAAGAGGTTCAAGGCAGAAATGATACCAGGAAGTAAATGCGGTGGTTGCAGAAAGATCTGAAGAAGGCTTCTCTGGGGGTGACTCTTCACCGACATGGACACGCAGGGTGCAACATTAAATTCAATGAAAAGATCTAGGAAGAGATCTATCCCGAGGCCTGATTGTTTGTAAGCCCTAAGGGGCCGACACATTTTGATATCTAAGGAATTTTTTGCCTTTTTGTAAATAGTTCAGATTATACACTCTGAAGAGTTAGTGATTTTTTATCAATCCTTTCTCGACTAAATGTATGTTTTGTAACTCAACTAGAATCTGGAATACAACATAGAGTTTACCTTGGAAGCTAGTGTTCATGTTTGTACTAATCTCATTTCTGTATTTCTCTTTTGATTATGCAAGTCTTTAACTGTGTTTTATTAGTCTACATTCATACCTTAAAGCCGTGAAATTTATCTTTCCTTCCTAAGATGTGTATGTAGATCGAGCCTATTAAGATTGATGCATAGATCTAAAAGAGGTTGTGTTGAGTATGTGAAACGGTTGAAGTTAAGTTCCCAAGCGTATGTTCATCTTGTTTTCATTTCATAATTCCTCATCAATTCAGTGTATCACCATAGTTTAGTTTCATTTGTATGTTTCCTTCTCCTTTTACCCCTATAGAATTGATAGTTTAGGTGATACCCAAAGGAAGCTGGCCTTCTCTAGAGGTTGACCTCTGTCTGCAAGAAACCCACATCTTTAGAGGTCTTCCAATGTTACACTAAGGTGTTGAACATCAGTTTCAACAAGGGTGCAATTTCAGGTGATAACAGTTATATTGACAATCATGGATACCAAAAAAATATAATTTTATTCCTACAATATTGATTAATGTTTATTTGTTTATTTTAGAGATGGGAGATTGAATGAGATGGTTCCAAATTAGTGACTCTTTATCAAGTAGAAATTTATTGTTATCAAATTAAACAAGACATTTAGAAAATAAGGATACAACTATGAATTAATATAAACCAATATAATGACATCAATTTACATAAAATACTTAATAATCCATAAGCATATCAAATAAATCCATTTAAAATATGCAAAATTGCATCACAAGGCTTGTAATATTTAGAATATTATTATATTCACTAATTTCACATTACAATCATACTTGCAAGTGTGGTAAGAGAAACCCTAGCTGATTAGAGTTCCCTTAATATCTATAGACATCCATGGAGACATTCGTATACAAATACCATATAAAATGTTCATATATCCCTAAAGAACAAAAAATCCCACTCAAAATGATCTGAACTAGAAAATTTTGTCACTTAGAAATATTTAGTGGCTACATAAATTTTTGGAAAATTAAAAAATCAACCTCTTTTCAAAATGATAAAAAAATCCCTCTTTATCAATAGGAGGGCACAAAACCTTGATTGTTGGCACTATATCTCCACAAAAAAAATGGTGGAGGTGCATTCCCACCCAAAATAGATGCCTTAGATTGAAGCGAAACTATTGAAGTGTTGTGGGTAGTTGGGAGAAATTACTTGCATTTATGGTGAGTAGGTGGGTGAAATAAAAAAGTGTCGTTCTATTTGGCACTTTATTTATTTTGGAAAGATCTAAATTTATTTCATTACATTCCAACCATAACTATTTACTTGCACTCAAAACTATTTGAAGTATATTTAGCATTAGAAACATAGACTCTATCACACACATTTTTATATAAAAATATTTTGACATACTCACCCATAAGTAAAAATTATACTCAATTTGATTAGCCTCCCTTCACATGTATTAGGCCATAAAAATATTTTGTTTTTTTCCCTTTTATATCAAGCCCATCTTGATTTTCAATGTAGGATTTACACCCCATCATATTAGGCCCATAAAAATCATCAATGTAGGATTCACACTTTCTTTTCTACATTTGGATAGGCTATGGGACCTCTTCAACATTTGGAGAGTGTGCCAACAAGGTGGAAGAAAAATTCATTAATTTTCCCAAACCTCCAAAAAATGCAAAGGATGCCACCACACACCAAAGTTAAGCACTTAGAAATCATCAATATTTTGGGCATTGGGGGATCTCATGAGAATGGGTGTGCACTCTTCTAGGGTTTTGACATGGCATAGCATGTTATCAAACCTTTGGAAAATATCAAACTAGTGGTCCTTTTTTGTTTCTATTAAGGTAAAAACTTTTGACCAAATCTATGAACTAGAATACATGGAAAGGGACTAAACCCAATTACCAAATAGCTAAACAAAATTTGTCTCACAAGAAGAGACATAAACACAGTAAAAACTAGCAACTAATTTTGACTAGAGTAGGGAACCAAAAGCTAGTTTGAGTATAAACCTTAAACCAAAAACAAAGTTGAGACAATCAAGGTGGTTTGAAGGAAAACTTCACCAAAGGCTTTATAAGAGGGGAATGACAGTAATGGAGTGTCCTTCATTTTTTCAAAAGATAAAACTTAGTTGAAGGAATCACAAGCACAAAATTGAGTTCCCTTTTAACCTTGCATGGGGAACCTTTGTCTACACTAATGTGGTCAATATCCATGGTTTCTAGCACCTTCCTATCCAACAAATTTGAAGGAAAATATTTCTTATAAGAGGGGCTTAAAAACACAACTTGTTTATGTTGGGGGTCATTTAAATCACTTACAACGTGATAGGAAATAATGGTTTATTTCCCCTCTTGAAAAGTAGCAAGACTACCCCAAGGTTCCTTCATGTTGGATCATGATCATGTGGATAGCACAGTGGTAGAGATCAATGTGATTTCATGAGGGGATCTAGATTTTAACTTCTTGGAAATAACATGCAACTTAAAATAATAGATCTAACAATTCAAGAAATGCATTGCATGTTCAGATTTATAGCAAATTAACAAAATTAGTTTATTGCTCTTTTAGTACAAAGTATGAATCGTTTATAAATATAGTGAAAAAATAATTAGGTTAGAAAGGAATAATATAGATCTATTTTAATCAGATAAAGGTATCAAGCATTCCATCAATCACGTATGTAGGTTTAAACAAGATCTTTCAGAACAACCATTAACATGCAACAACATCCACACATTCATGGATTAATGGAGGGAAATCTTCAAAGGAAATGTAAACACATAAGATTTTTGAATTTCATTCAACCAGAACACCATCAATCATGTGCAGATCTGGGACAAAATCCTACTTAATTCCATATATTTAAATTTGAACTCATCAATTTAGCAATTGTAATTAGAACAAAATACTCATACCATCACCATGGTGTTGAATCCAAATGCATGCAATACAGATGTAATCCTCAGATAAAATAAATTAACTCTTCACCAAAGTTAGCAGGAAAATTCCACATCCAGATTGTATTTGTTTGTTACCGCAAAAATTACATAAGAATGTAGACCCTTTGAATGATCCAAAATTAAACATTTATAGAAAAATAAGTCCCATAATTGTGGATCTAAAATAAAAGATAATTGGAACTAACTTCAACACCTGAGTCTTAACTTGAATAGAATTACAATTAAAAAGTAAAACTGAACTAGGCAACCTAGTTACAGTTCAATCTTTTACTAAATTAGAGAGAGCATGAAAAAACTAAAAATTAAACTGAAGTAAACTAAAATCCATGAGCAGGTTCACTTTTCCACTGCCTTTCCTTTCAACACATGATACATGTTCTATTCTCATCAGAATTATCACACCTGTCTTTGACATATTCTAATCTGGCGTTGAATTGGAAAAAAACTCATTATCTTCAGAAGTGGCACCTAAAACATTTCAAACACCCACGATCCAACACAAACAACAACCCTTATCTTGTCTCTAGTTTACTTAGCAAAGTTATCAGACCATGTTGGTACTATCTCATTCATTATCTCCGTTGTTGGTCTCCTATGATATTGGAGCTTAATTTTTGATAAAATGCTAATTTTCCATCTATTGTTGTAGATTTCTGAAGGTGGCCAACTCCTCCTGAAGGGATCAAAGCTTTTCCTTCTTATTCATCATTTTATGAATGCCCGCCTATGTAACTTTCCCTTGCATCTAATTCTGCAATTACAACAGCTTTCAGGAGATCCTTCATCGATGTTTCCTTTATTCTTTATAAAATTCCTTGGTGGCATATCTCTTGCACATAAAAAAAGAGTTACCATTCTATTATCACAGAGCAAAGCAATTTTTTAAAAACCAAGTTATATTGATCAAGATACATTCCATATTTTTAAAATAATGATTTGTCAAAAGAAGGTTAAAGATCACGTGAATTTTTGGGGGTCGAGCCTCAGGCCTACCCCTTACCTCTTACCAAAGAGTTAAACTTTCACATTCTCAGTCCTTCGAGAATCAGGGATCAACAATCCCTCATACCCCTTGTCAAAATGATCCAACTATTATGAGGAAGGTTTTCAGTCTTTCACATGTCTGGTATCAGGGATACTCTTTATCTCATGTTTGAAGTGTTTTGACATACTTAAGGAGTAAGTTTGAGAACCAATGTCTAAAAATCATCGCAACTATTGGGGGTCATGTGTTGGGCTTACGACCTACCTTTTTTTATAATGTTAGGACGAACTTAGAAGGTATACCTGATCTGCGAAGTCTGAAAGCTTTAAGGCTATCGAGAGTCGGGTATCGGGTCTACCATTTATCATTTATTCTTAAGAGTTTAGAATATGGTAAGAGAAATACCCAAAGCTTTAAGATCATTATTTTGTAACTTGGTTGATCTTTCAAAGATCCTTTAAGAGTTTTCTTTCTGAAACCATTCATTTTACTAAGGAAAAGATGACTTTTTCATGGTTACGAGGATTAGGTGTCAAAGATCCTTAATACCTGATACATTCTTGACAACATTCTTTTCTTAAGCAATATTCTTGACATGTGAAGTCTGAAATACATTTCATAGTTTTTGGTTCATGTTTCGTTTTATGGGTTACAATAACATTTGAAGCATTGGTTAAGTTGAACCTCTGTAACCCGAAACCCGATTTGTGTTTTTCCTTCTCAACTTGGATTTGAGAATCATTTAGTAAAGGCATGTTTATCATTCTCATCATTTTTAATGAAGGTAGTTAATCATGATTTCAGACATTGGAGGTCGAGGATCATTCATATCTCCTACCTCAATAAGGAAGCATGTAAAAGGTCCATCTGATACTCGAAGTTTGAAAGCACATCTTGAAAACAAATATTTTGCTAAATGCTCATACATTGCCAGGATTCAAAGATCAGGGATACGTCTTACCTCTTTCACCTTTATAAGAAAGGTGGTAAATTGTATCTACGACATCCAAAACCCGAATTTCTCAATAATATTTCACAAATCCATGGAGGAAGGGTTGGGGGTCAGAGATTGAAGTTTCACTATACCTTATGTTGATTTCTTTAGTGTAAACGGTAAGTAAAACTTGTGACACCTAAAGTTTGACACGTGCTTCAAATTTACAAAATACTAAGGCACAAAAAGGAGGTAAATCTCAACATGAGGCCCAACATCCGAAAGGGTGAAAGACAAAAAACACCAAGCACTAGGTAAGGAGTCAGGGATCGGGTACTATCAATATGGTAATACAATAATGAAGAATATCGATTTCCCAAGGCCCGAAAAGGTACTTCGAAGGAAGAAAATAGGAAAAGGAAAAGAAAGAAGGGGAAAAAAAGGAAAAGAGGGAAAGATAGAGAGCAGAGAGAAAGAGAAAAGAAAGACAAGGAAAATAATGACACACAAAAAAAGCAGAAGAGGGGGGTCCCCATTTTTCCAAAAGGAAAAATGGGGTGTGAGTGCAAAGACATAACAAATAGCAACCAACAAAAAAAATGCTTGAAAATCATTTCTATCTTCAAAAATTTTCAAATAGATTTAAACTTAAAGACAACATTAACCTTAGATTAAGCAAGAGATTCCATAATAATCTAAGCATTTCAACTAGGTCACCAATAATAATAGAATACCAGAGTCTCATAGTGTGTGAACCATGATTAATTCCTTTAACACATGGTTTAAAGTAATATAAGGACCTATGAATCAAGAAAATTTGTGTGAGCTTTCCTTTCTCCCGTTTATCTTTATTCATACACATATTCCTTTCTTTGTTCCATTTTGAGATTCAACTGGTGTGACCTGGGCATAGCTCTACTACCATCCAGGTGTTCATAGCCCCAAAAAAGATACCTCTAATTCCCTCAAAACCTAGCTCTACTACCAGCTGAGCATCCATAGCCCTGATAGAGATTATTTGAATCACCCATTTTCATAGTGTTTGTTTGTTTCCTTTTTTTTCTTTTTCTCCAGGCTATCACCTAGTGTTGGGTTGGGAATCAATGTGGTCACTGAGAAGGGAAACACCTTTAGATTCACTTGAGTCCCAAAGTCATTGCTATTTGCCATAAATCCCTATCCTGATTTTCTTAATTTGCAAGTGGTAAGACCTAGACAATTACCTCCATAGGTTTAAATTACCTTCATAGGTTTACTGACTTCACTACATTAAATCATATAAGACTTTGAATTTTAATAATAAACTAATAGACCTTGATTTTAAACAAGGAAATGGTCTAAAAAATAAATATTAAAAGTATCCTATCCATGGTTGACATTTGGACCTATAACATTCATGAAAACCCACAAACAAAGAAGGGAAGAATGAAAAAAATGAGAAAAGGAAGTGAGACAACAAAAACAGGAAACAAAAATAGAAAACCCCCCAAAAAAAAACAAAGAAGTAAAACAAAAGAAAAAAAATAAAAATCAATGAGAAACACAAAAAAGAAAAAGAAAAAACCAACTAAGGTAAACTAAAACCTAACTATCATGATCCTAAACCAATTCTAAGCTAAGCCTTGAAAACATAAAACTACAAAAAATTGTGCATTCGCTTGATTGACTTTTCAATATGTGCAAGAGTGTTAACTTACTAGGTAATGTTCTAAGCTTAGAAAATTCATCTTTATACTCAAAAAATAAAAGTTTAGGTAGAATAAGTTCATTCTAAGAGTACAAAGCTTGAAAAAATAAAAGTTGTGGACTTTCTTCTTTACTATGATTAATCCACGAGCATGTCTTATTTTCCCCAGCATCATAGTCAAATTGAAAATCATTAGAATAAAAAGGATGTTGAATGAATAAGACAACTAAGATGGGGGAGAGGTGAATTAGTTGTATCTTATCAAAACACCAAAACCCTCATTAACATTCAAATCCATAAGCATTCATTAAACCCTTGATTTGTTATGATGAATTAGCATGAAAAGAAAATAATAGAAACTTAAACAACTCAACACCAAACACAAGAGAACACCAGATTTACATGGAAAACCCAAGAAAGGAAAAACCATGGTGAGGATTAGCTCACAATATAAGTAATTGCAAAACTGGTACAAAAGGATCACTACTAGAATAGGACACACTGTCCAAAAAGGATCACAACCAAGGCTCATTGCTGGAGTACAAAAAGAAGATAGAGAAGAAATGTTACATAGAGAATATGATCTCAATGCAACAAAGATTCCACCACAATAGCTCCAACACCTTCGCAGTATGTTTGAATGATTGTAGACACCTTCTGTTCATTGCATCTTGTAATCCAACACTTGAAGTTCACACTAATCTACTCAATTTTTCATCACTCACACCATACACTTCGCACAAACATCTATCTTACATCTATCTTAACCTCCTTCAACAATTAAAATCATACTTATACCTTCCTCAACCTTGAAACCCTTTCCAAGGTTGACAATGCACTTCAAATGTGCAAATTCAAATTAGGTCAACACCAAATCATTCACATGGTGAATAGGAATGGAGGACCACACAGATCCTTAGCAAGGACCCAAATCTATCCTAGCATGCCTCAACATGCTTCCACAAACTTCAAAGATGCTTCGCATGTAGTGTAAACACCGAGTCAATCGTTACCCATGCAAGCACCATTAAAATTTTAAGTACACACTTCCTTTGATCAATCCATAAATTATGGACAACAAACTTCACTTGAACACGATCTAAAAACATCCTAAAAACTAACAAAATCCTTTGCAACAAATTTCACCTAAAGAATGTACAAACCTGGTACACCCAAACAATATTTCCACACACTGTAACTTGAAAGAACATCTTTTGGAACACAAAACCATGAATGTTTTTGACATAGGCAAGATACCAACACCATCAACTCACTCAGAACTGCAAGCCCTGAAACACAATTGTAGAGAAACGCAGAGCAAAGACATTTCTCCCAAATACCTCTATAATGCATAATTCATACACTAGTGAACATAACTTCTTTTGTACAACAATCCATCAACACAAATTTTGAATATAATAGCTTTGAACACCTGTAACCAACATATCCTAACCATAGGTAGATATTCAACCTAGAATAAATGTAGAGAAAAATCAAAACATAATACTGCAACAATCTCTCGCAACCACTACATAGTTGACACCAATGACAACACAAGCTTGTTGACATCAACGAGAACACCTTCATACTTGCAACAATCTCCCCCTTTGTTATTAATGGAAACACAAGATGTGAAAACCCATCAAAGACTACTCTCCTTTCTTTTTTATTGATTAGATAGCTTACACAAAAATTTTCTCTCCCCCTTTCAACTTTTTCTTTTTCACATGCTTCAATCTCCCTTTGATAATAATTACTAGACAACATACACAACTTTCTCCCCCTGATACCTTGCAATTTTTCACATGATTCTCTCTCCCCCTTTGACATCAATGGAAAAGGATAAAAAAATTGCATTATTCTCCCCCTTTGACATTGCACAACTTACTTTCAACTACTTTGAAAACTCTTTTCCATTACTACTATGAATACTCCCCCTTACTAGTACACACCAAACTGTACCAAATTAGCAACCTTTGCATAATGACAACACTCACTCCATACTACAACAATGTTACTACCTACTCCCCCTGAGAGGTAGCCACCAACATCAGTCTATAATAAAGGATAAATCATGAGATCCACTGGATTGATGCATCTCCATATGCATCTAGTTCAGAGAAGGAGGTACAATGACCCCCAACTTCTCCCAAAGATACTCAAAAGTATCATTAGGAAGAGCCTTAGTGAATATGTCAGCATTCTAATCCTTTGTAGGTATATATTCAAGCTTCACTTCATTCTCCACAACCTTCTCTCTAAGAAAAGTAGCCAATGTCATTCTAGAATAATCATCAATTAAAAGCATGAAATACCTAGCACCTTGTAGACTTCTCACTCTTGTAGGACCACAAAGGTTTGTATGCACCAATTCCAACAATCCAGTAGAAGATTGTTCTTTACCCTTGAAACTTCATGTTTTCTTTCTAATCTGTCACTCCTTATAGACAACATTGATAGGCTTTGTAATCCTTGGAAAATATCTCATTGCTTGAATTGAACTAATTTTAACCAAGTTATCAAAATTGATGTGACACATCCTTTTGTGCCATAACTGGCTTTCATTAATATGAGTCATAAAACAATGACCATCAACACCCTTGAGCTAATAAAAATTTCCATTTGTCCTCTTTCCAGCAACAATCATAGTTATGGACCCTTTTTTGATCTCACATTCATCAACCTGAAACATAATATTATATCCTTTTCTACACATTTTTCCAACACTCAAAATATTATGTCTTAAATCTTTGACATAGTAAACATCATTAGTATTATGCTTGCCATCAAAATTGATTGAACCTATTCCACAAATCTTAGCACCTGAATCATCTCCAAAATTAACAAGTCCTCCATCATATTTTTCAAGAATTTGAAAAACTTACTCTTGTCTCTAGTCATATGATTTGAGCAGTCACTATCAATGATCCAATATTTATTATCCTATCTAACATGAAAAGTAGATACCAAAGTACCTTCAAACTTAACCTATCTCCTTTGTCTTTAGAGAACTTTCCTTCACATTTCTTTTAGGGTTAGCAAAAATAGATTCATCTTTTAAAGACAAGAACAAGCATTCATTATCATCATAGTCTCCATAATCAGATTTGTCATTAGAAATACCAACATCTTCTCTAACATAACAACTTTTCTTGATCATCTTACCTTTATTTTCCTTATTCTTATTGTTCACACTTCTGTTTGGACATCTTGAAGTATAGTGACCTATTTGTCCACAATTGAAACATTTGAAAAGTAATTTACCTTTTTACTTACCAGTGCCCTTTTCATCCTTCTTACAAAGTTAGCTTCCACATCATTAAGATCATCTCCATCTGAATCTAAAATCTTTTCTGATTTTCCAGCCTTGAAAGCAGTCTCCACTTTTGCACCATTATTCAAACCAAATATTCTCATTTCAAATGTAGTTAGTGTTCCAAACAACTGATCTCTAGTGTAAGTATTAAAATTTGAAACTTCCACAATAGTAGCAATTTTTTGACCATAAGAATTAGGAAGAGTTATGAGAATTTTCTTTACCACTTTGGGTTCTTTGACTTTTGCACCAAGACCTCTCATTGCACTGACAAGTTCATCAACCCTCTGCATGTAACTTGTAACTGTTTCATCTTCAGACATTCACAAGTTCTCAAATTGTGTCTTCAGATTCTCCATCTTAGCTTGTTTAACCTTATCATCTCCTTCATAAATACTTTCTAGCTTATCCCAAATTTCTTTAGCAGTTTTCAAATCCATAACTTTCACTAATTTAGAATTTGCAAGACTACTCGAAAGAATAAACCTTGCTTTACCATTTTTTTTATAGGCTTTGATTTCATCACTTGTGCTCGGTCCATTTGCAGGTCTAGTGTAATTAGTCTTCACTACTTCCAAAACATCATATCCAAGGTAAACCAGATAGCCTTCCATCTTAACCTTCCAAAATGCATAGTCTATGCCATCAAACAGAGGGATCTCCTTCTTGTTTTCCATCCCAGATCTACCTCAAGCTGTTAAGCTTTTCTCCAAGGATTCTTGATCTAATATCAATTGTTGAATGAACAAGAAAACTAAGAGTGAGGGTGAATCAGTTGTATCTTATCAAAACACCAAAAACCTCATTAACATTTAGATCCACAAGCATTCATTAAACCCTTAATTTGTTATGATGAATTAGAATGAAAAGCAAATAACAAAAACTTAAACAACTCAACACCAAACACAAGAGTACCAGATTTATGTGGAAAAACCAAGAAGGTAAAAACCATGGTTTGGATTAGCTCACAATATAAGTAATTACAAAATTGGTACAAAAGGCTCACTACCAGAATAGGAAACATTGTCCAAAAAGGCTCATAGCCAAGGCTCATTTTCGGAGTACAAAGAGAAGATAGAGAAGAAATGTTACATAGAGAACATGATCTCAATGCAAAAAATATTCCACCACAATAGCTTCTACACCTTCGGAGTCTATTTGAATGATTGTAGCCACCTTCTACTCACTACATCTAGTAATCCAAAACTTGAAATTTCACACTACTCTGCTCAATTTCGTATCACTCACACCATACACTTCACACAAACATCTGTATTACATCTATCTTAACCTCCTTCAACAATTCAACTCATACTTATACCATCCTCAACCGTGAAACCCTTTCCAAGTTTGGAAATGCACCTCAAATGTGCAAATTAAAATTAGGTCGGCACCAAAACATTCCCACGGTGGATAGGAATGAAGGTGGACCACACAAATCCTTAGCTAAGACCAAAATCTATCCTAACATGCTTCAACATGCTTCCACAAAATTCAAAGATGCTTCACATGCAGTGTAAACACTAGGTCAACCATTACCCATGCAAACACTATTAAACTTATAAGTACACACTTCCTTTGATATATCTATAACTTTTAGACAACAAACTTCACCTGAACATTGTTGTGCATTTTTTACACACACGCCCCATTGAAGGTAGGGACCCCCTTTTCTTTCACTCTTGATGGGTCGTTGTTACTCATGATGGGTTGTTGTTACTCCTGATGGGTCATTGTTTCTCTCGATGGGTCATCTTTTCTCCCACCTTGTTTGTGTGTCACTGACCTTGAGTCCAAGTTGGTCATGAGCCTTAAAACAACCAAGCACTCCTTGACCAAATTCACCTATCTGAATTTTGCTAAGTATTTTTGCTTTGCAAAACTTGGCCTACGGGTTTCCCTTGGCTTTTTTCCCCGGTGTCTATCGAGCCTCGCGGACCCACAACTGTAAGTCTCCTCTTGTAGATCATCGTTATCATTCTGCCTCTAGCCAACAGCCAAATCCTAAAACCCACCCGCGTGGTGGGTTCCACATCAACCTTTTCCACCGCGTCCATTGGGCATCGTGGATCCACAACTGTGGGTCACCTCATGTAGGTTTCCACTTGTGTTTTGCCACTAGGTAGTGGTCGACCCTTAAATTTCACTCACACAGTGGGCTCCACATCTAGTTTCCCCATCCTCGCCATCACCGTGAGTGAGTCGAACCCATCACCCAAAAATTCACTAAGTCCAAGCACCCTTGCAGGCTGTTGTGTGTAGTTCACCATCCTCCAATCATCGTCCTTTAATGGCAAAGCCCTCACGTCCCCCCGCATTGCAAAATCCACACCCGTTGCGGCCTCGTCGCCGTTGCTCAACGATGGAGCCTTCATGCCGTCTTGAGTTACACATTCCACACTTATTATCTATTTTCCTAGCCTTGGAGTATGAGGTGGCAAAGTCACCAAGTCAAAATGATTATGTGGTCCACCCTCGTGGGTGTTCACTAGTGGAAAACCGTCACTTGGTAGCTGTTGTTTTAGCGGTGGGATCCTAGAGTGACTCCGACATGTGGACCCTACATATATCATTTCCCCAGGGGAAAATCTTAAGTTCGCTTGCTAGTTTTTGAGTCAGAGCTCACCGGTGGGTTCATCCATGCGGGCCACCGCTGGTGGGAAGCCATTACCACAATGTTGTTCCCTAATGGCAAAAATTCACTGCTTCCCTACTACGTGGACCCAGAACCCACCAACGTCATCATCAAAGCGCCATTCTCCTTGGTTCCGATGGTTTTCTTCGTACGGGATTCCATTCATTCATCGGCTCTCCCTTGATGTCCGCTCGCACCATTGAAACAACATTCATTAGCGATGCCCCCACATTATCCACCCACATCTCACTTCCCCCTGTGGACGACGTTTTGGCCTTTGGTTCTGCACTAAGTTTTCTATAAAACATATTTGAGATTCATTGCTTCACACCAGTTTGATGAAGGAGGTGGCAATCTAACAAAGGATTGTGGATCAAGTATCAATGGGAAATTAATTAAAGAAAATTGTGCTTGTAGTTGAATCGCTCCAGTCGATAAAGCAACATAGTGTGGGCATTCCCTGTGAAAATGTTATTGCCTGTGAATGCAATACAATCAAAGGAGATGTTATCGATATGGTTGGTGCATGAATGAAAATTCAAAGGAAAATGGACAACCCACAAGTTTGCTGCTAAAGTTAAGAGGAAGGAGCGTATCGAGTTTAAAGTAATTAAGGAATGAGATATCGCTTTTGCACGTGTAGCCTAGGGATTAACGTTGTTTAAAGGGAATGATGATCCTATGGGACTCAACACCACCTTGGCCAGGTATATAATCATGAAGGATCCCACATAAGTTTTCCTTTACCCATAAAATGCAATGAACTATTAAATGACGACGCACAGTAGGCTTGCATTTTGGAGCAATGAATACATACATCAACTACAAGCACTGTTGGAAAGGGCTATCAATTTTGGCTAAATACAGGTGGCTGCAGGACTGTAGCTTTCACCTTGTTCCACATTTGGTGCCATCTATCTATGGTGGTGGTATTATTTGGAGCATGAGCTATCTGTTGAAGCGAAGTAAGATTTGACTACTATTTGTGAAGCGATCACCTGTATTATAAACGGTAAGCCTAGGGAAATAATGGGCCATGATTGATGACCATCGTGTGAGGTGACCTCTGACCACGTAGAGTTAATCTGATCCTTAATAAAATTATGATGCACGAATTAAGGAAATTGTAAGAAAGTTTTCATTATTTTTGGATTGATGGCATTATGATCAAACGCGGGTGTAGGATGCTGGTGTAGCCTAAGATTGAAAATCCAACAAAGATTGTCTCTGTTGGGATAGTAATGCGGACATCTGCTAGCATTATGTTGTTATCTTAAGGCGTCCTCACCGTGGTGTTCCATACTTCCCTACCCACATTCCACTCAGTGGTAGATGTCTTCTATGCGGGAGCCGCACTTCATGACGCCATTGTAATGACCCTTCTTCAACTGTTTCCCGCAGTTGCTCTATGGTTTGCAAACCAATAATGGGCTTGAAAAAATGGCAAGTTATTTCAAAGAAAAAACAAACAAAAGCATGAAGGAATATCTGCATCATACTCCTTTCCTCAGAAACGTACAAAGAAGAATGTACATTCAAATCAGCGAGTAGTTGAGCAAGATCCACTGAATAGGTCCCGTCACAGGAAAATGGGTTAGGAATGGCATGCATCCGCCTATTGATTGGCAATGGTGAGGTTCACGCGACAGTTTGGAATTGAAGAACGTTTGGAGAAACTTGTTGTGAGGCAAGGAGATTGCAGTATTAGAAGAGTTGAGTAATGCTAGGTGGGTGATTGGTTTTGTTGTGAGATAGAGGTCATAGCTATAATGATGTTTGATCGAAAGAGTGGGCTCATTTTCGTCAGTTACCATGAGTTTGTGAAATTTATATGTGGCCTCGCCTTTATTAGATTTATCCATTATTGAATGCAGGTGCAATGCAGTCCCATAGTGAGTTGAGAAGGTATTACAAGAAGGAGGGTGGCTTGCAGAATGATCACCATCATGTTTTATCATCTGACAACGAGTAAGAACAAAGGGTGTTCGCAACCTTCTATTCTTTGGGATGCCACTATGCTACAAGAGTATTCCTAGTGGAGGCTACCACATCAAATACCATTACCAAAGAAGTGATTAACGACACTGCCCCGTTCTATTCCCGCAACCCATAACATCATGTCTGAATAACAGATTCATTAGATATATAATGGCGGTGTAAAGTCATTTTTGGAGGAGGGTTGAGTTTTCTTAGCGACACTAATGAAATTAAATGTGTCGACCTTCGATAGCACTCAGGTTGTGGGTTGTGACTTGTTGAAGCTCTGTGAAACCCTTGAAGATTTCATGATTAGCTATGAGGACGTAGTAGATTCGAGGCCTCCATTCCCATAGTTCCTCTGGGGTGGTGCAATTAGAGCAATAGCAATAGGTGACACCCGGGTATCTGCTTGCTTTAGTTCAATGTCTCCTGAGCCTATGAAACTGGTGAGGCTCTCACCCAATCATACCATGTTGACGATCAAATTATTTACACATGTGATTTCCCTAAGTTGTAGGATGCGTTGTTTAAATCCCTGATGCATTGGCACCGGGCGATCCATACCTTATGAGATGATGAGTTTCCACGGACTTTCAGGTGCATATGCACAATCATTACAAATTATCAGTTTCTAGTGTTTGTAAGAATTTTCTCAGGACGCAAGACACAAATCACCAACAGATTGCAATAATTTCCCAATCCAGGTGGGAGGCTGTAAATCGTTTTCACTAGTGGCAACCTGGATACCTATACAGTGAAGTATTATGAGATGGTCGATGATGATCCTCAGCATGAGAGGATGAAATTTTAATATCGGAACTCCACATCATCTTTTCTCATCCTCCCCTTTATGAGAGTTTTTCATTTATAGAATCCGCGAGTGTGTGCATCATTGTTTTAGCGGCATTCTAATGGTAGCTTCCCACAATGGCCCATATACATAATGTCTCACCAGCTGCGAAGACTCATAGCGCGCCCGCATCACATTTTGACATTGAAGGGTGTCTCTTTCCTGGTGTATGTGGTTGAGTGATGGACCTCTATAAGCCTACACTTAAAATGTAACCTTGCAATTATTGTTACTAGCAAAGTTCATAAATATGGTGGAAGTTAATGATGAGAGTAGTTACAACTTCAAAATTGGCGAGGTGAACAAAACCGGCCCATGAGTCATTTTCTCACAGAAACATTAATCAGGGGCTCTGCTTGTCTTTGTGTCATTCTAACAACATAGTTTCCCTATCTCCTCGCACTCCAATACCCGACAGAGTTCTCCTTTGCAGAGACCATTACCTCCATGGCCATCTCTTTTGGGGGACGCCCTCTTCGATGGCTCCCGTGCACGACAGTCCCACCACATCTACCCGCATGTCCCTGCCCACACAACTAAAGTGGAGCATCACCTTCTCATTCCCACAAAATGGAAAAATAATTAAGATGAGTAAAGAAATCAAATTGAGAACAAGGATTAGGTGCTAGCATGCGATGACAATTGATGACAATAAAGCTCTAACAAAAGGAGTCGATCAAGCACGAAAGAGATCATGGATTTTAACGGAGGATGCCATTTAACCACATAATGATGAAATGAAGTGGCATGTTAGTCAAATTTGATCAATGAAATGATGAGGAGAAAGGTTTGGAATGATCCCCCTAAATATGCAGGATTCAGGCGTCATATGTTAGTGTTCTTTCTAAAGACCAACAATTGTTCAAATGATAACCTTTATTAGCATGATAAATATTGTCTTAAATGGGACTATGGTTCAAAGTTACAATTAGGGGGGATTCAAATATTTTATTAAACACCCCTATTAATGATTGTATTAATTTATATTTTTATTGAGCCTAATTGATTTAACCTTTTGTGCAGGGTAATTAATTAAAAGCTTATCGAGGTGACCAGTATGTGGATGTTCGTCATAGATTGCATATCAAGACCTACCAAATGGGATGAAGCTAGGAGATGATGTGTCATGAAGGGATCACATACAAAATATGCCAATGGAAGTCCAAGGTTTCCTAAGTGAAGGATATGCTTATCCATGAGTATGTGCCAAAGGGGAGGCCGGCTTGCATGGTGATGTAAACCCCAAAAGTCTATGTCGAAGGAGTCGGTGCTGAGGAATAAAAAATGAGAGGGAGTTGTTTGATTTTCACCAAATAATAATGATTGATAGGAGCTATCCACTTGGATCAGGAGCAACATATCTGCTTCTTAGTGACAAAAATCTACAACAAGATTCAATGAAGAAATGTTGCAAACACATCTACAAAGGGAAGATTTCAACAGTTTCTAGCTACAGTGAAAGAGGTAGCTAGAATACAAGACAACTACAACAACTAAAAGACAAAATAGTCTACAAGAAAAAATAGATAAGATGACAAAATAACCCATTTTAAATTGTGAAATATTGGGGGTAGGTGAAACCCTAAGTTGTAACAAATTTGGGCCATTCATTGCAAATGAATCTTGGCCATTCATTTCACTTTTGGAAAACTATAAATAGGGGCTTGCTCCTCATTTATAAGTGTGGTGAATTTTTGTAAGAGGCCTTTTTCAGCATTAGAAGGAAGCATTGCAGTATTTTGGGTGTTTTCTTTGAGTTTGCTCATTTTGCATGCATGATTCAACCTCCATGTTAGTTTTAGTTTTAGTTTCTTGAATGTCTTTAATGGTGAATGTTGTTACAGTATTGGATACACTTCCAGCTCATTATTTTTGTGTTTTGTTGATGATGAATCACTTTGCAAATCTAGTATGAGCTATTTAACATTTCTACAACTAAGTTCAATTGTATGTTCATGAGGTGAATGCACAATCTGAAAATTTGCAGACTTTAGAAGATTGCACTGGTTTTGTGTCGCAGTAGGTTCCCTTGGTCAAGCAAAACTCAGTTTATGGGAGTTTGTCTACTATGGCATCCTCCATTATTACTGTTCATTCATATTATAGATTTAGGATAGCTTCTCTCAACCCTTTCTCTTTTGCTATTTATTTTAGACCTTTGTTAGTGTAGGATTCTAAGTACCATAACAATGCTAAATCTGATGAACATGGTGAGTTTTAGCTTGCTATTCTAAGTGGGCAGGCACTGTTCATTCACTTCTAGCAATTTAAAACTCCATTTACAGACCCAAATTCCCATGATTTGTAAACCATAAAGGCCTCCTTGTGATTACCAACAAATCACATCAACCAACTAAACTATTCTAAGCATTGTCATGACCTGACACCTGAGAGATCTTGAGGTGTTTTTTGAAACCTAGTTGCATATTTTCACCTTTCAAGAGAGGCATTGCACTTGTGCATTGTCTGTGTTGAGAAGGTGCAAAAACACCCATAAAAAAAAATGATCCAAAAATATCTTGAAAACTAACAAACTCCTTCGCAACAAATTTCACCTAAAGAATGTGTAAACCCAATACATCCAAACAATACCGCCACACACTGTAACTCAAAAGACCATCTTTTGGAACACCAAACCATGAATCCTATTGACACAAGAAAGATACCAACACCATCAAATCTCACTCAAAATTGCAAGTCCTGAAACACAATTGTGGAGAAATGCGAAGCAAAGAAATTTCTCCTAGACACCTCTATAATACACAGTTGACACACTAGTGAACATAAATTCTTCTATACAATGATCCATCACCAAAAATTCTGAATATAGCAGATTTGATCACATGTAACCAACATATCCAAACCACACAAGCAAATCTTCAACCGAGAATAAATGCCAAGCAAAACCAGAACACAATGCTACAACAATATCTCTCAACCACTACACAGTTGACACCAATGACAACACCTTCATACTTACAACAAAGGATAATGAAAATACACCACCTAATTTAAAATATTTCCATTTGCAAAGGTGTGCTCAGGTAATATAATTTTATCTTCTCAAGGTCTCAACTCACGGTACACTACTCCATTCCGCTCTAGTGCCTCAGAATGTGAACCAATAGGATGAATCCTATAGGAATAACATAAAGCAAGTGATTTTATGCATTTAGAATACCCATGGGCCAAGATTTTTGCGTTCAAATCAAATATGAGATCGAAGATCCTTTCGTTATCTTCAAATGAACTAAGTTGCAAATCATCCTGATTGTCAATTTGTGAAGTTTGTGAAGTCTGTGAAACTTCTCCCTCATGAGATAAAGCATTTTTCCTATTGTTCACCAACACATCATCAATAAGAATGTGAGAATTGATATCTAATTCATCACAAAAAATTCCTTCTGATAATTCATTCAAATGCAAAGAATCAAAATCAGGAAGTTACTCCCCTATTTTATTTTCTTTGCCATGTTGAAGTGATTTGATTTTTGTGGTAGCCTCTTGATGGTTCATCTGATAGTCTTTTGCTTCATCTATTTGAATCCCAACATACATTCCTTGCTGCAATGAAACACTAATTTCATCCATGCCAATGTTGGCATTAAAATTAGATCCATTCCCCTGGTAGGTGTAAGTTTGATCTAATTGACTATTGGGAAACACCTGAATAATCTACACATCCATTTGACCTTCTTCCTATAAAGAATCCATTTGGAATTCGATTTCTATTCCTTCACAATGAGGTTCATTCAAAATTTCATCTAGATATATGTCATTTTCTCTTTCAATATGTTTGTCATTCAAACCAACAAGGTCATTTCCTTGTGTCAACTAGTCAAAGGATGTTTCTTCTTTATCAATGATCATGAAAGAATCTATGAATGCATTAATAAACTCATTTTCTACATCTATCAAATCTGAAAATTATGGAGAATATTTATCAATCGACAAGTCCACTTCAAAGCAAGGGTCAAGGTCACCAAATGATGGAGATGAGCTAGATATCCTCTCACAATTACTTTCATCATTTCAGATGGATTCGTTATCATCTTCATGTATGCTAGTTGTTTCTCCTTCCTCATTGAGTGGAAGACTATTCCAATGTTCTTCTATTGGAATGAGTACATCTTCAATAGTGAGAAACCACTTCAAATATAAATCCATCCTTCCAAGGTAAGCATAAAAATATATCTCACAATATTGATCTATCCAATATATCCTACATCCATCTATCATAACAAGTTCTAACAGTCTTGGAGCACCTAATTCCTCCAATTTCTCATTTGATTGATTTTGTGTACGCAAAATATTCACCTTGAAGAAATCATGACTTGTTGTACCTTCATCATATTGATTCACATATTGCTTAGAAGAATCATTCAAAGCGTTGGAAGAAAACTCTGTATTCATCGATTCCTCATGGAAACAATATTATGTTAATGCTTCACCTCTTTCAATGTTGTCATTAGTATTGTTGGTGTAAATAAAGTCTTGTACCTAGTTAATTCATTACTAGGGGACTTATTTACACATGCTAAGTTTACTTAGGTCCTAGGAATCTTTCTAGAGGGTGTTAGTTGTTATTAGTTATTTATCTTATCTTTTGACTTGTAACACATGTGAACCTAGATAGCTATGATTAGTTGTCTCATGTCATATGATTAAGACACTTGTCATAATCCTATGACATCTTGTATCTCACCTTGGCTATATAACCAAGGGTTTTTCTACTACATAACATCATATCATTTTAATCATATTGATAAGAATACATTTTATTCTTGTCACATTCTATTCTCTCTTTTTGTGCTTTCCATTTGGTCTCAAGATCTTGGCAGCCATAGCCAATTCTAACATGGAATCAGAGCAGGTTGGGTGCCATTGGATAGTATTTTTTTGAAGAGAGATGGTAAATCTTGAAAATTTGAGTATGCTCTTCTCTTTCATTGTATGATGATCTGGAGAATCAAAAAAGCTTTAAAGAAATACCAGATTTGGGGGGTTCCTCTTTGTGGCTCTTTATTGGAGGATCAAATTGGAGCTTTCTAGTGCAAATCTAAGCTCACCATTGCATCTGGAGTGTTCGAGAAAGTCAATTTTTCCTTTTGTTTCATCCAAATCAGACATATGAGGCCAAGTCTATGAGGGTTTGAAGTTAAAGAGTGGTTTCCAGATCCAGAAGGTAGTTGCATTTTTGAAGAATTTTGGGTCAAATACAACCCTAACATCGCGTCCAGAAGGGCCAAAAACCCTAAGATCGATTGTCAATTCATTGAATTTAGAGCAGTTGTTTGGTGAGGCAATTTTTTTCCCAGGTAGTCGTACAACCCCTCAAGTCACCATCATTGCGTCACGGTACTGTTGATGGTCAAAGTAACACAACAACGTTAAAATAGAATATTTCTACTTTATTTTTTTGAAAAAGACAAATGATCTAAAACCACTTATCTTCCTAGGTCTTTGTAGTTGGTTCTCAACTGTGTTGTCATCATTCAGTGGCCTATGCAACTATAATGTTCAAGGGGTCTGCTGGTAAATGAGTACAAACTAATCTCACGTTTGGGGGTGAAAATAAATGGAAAAAGATAGAACAAGGCTTAAGACAACAACACATTAACACATATTTCTTTTAATTCAGACATGAAAACTTCATAACGAGCACTTTCTTAACCAACTAAAACCATAGAACAACACAATCTATAGAATAATCCATACCATTGCATCCATTCACAGTGAAAATTTAAAGCATACAACCATTCATCATCACTTTTTAAAAACCTTTTCAAATAACAAAATATCACAACCTCATTACCAAAATTAACAGATCAACAAATATAGAGAAATATCATCCACAGATAATGCAACAAAATGGTTTCAGATTCAGAGTCTTCTATTGATTTCCATCAAATAAGAAACATTTATGCACAACAAAGTTCATTGGAATACGAATGACCATTGTTCATTAATATCATTGTTAAACTAACAAACTTCTAAAATAAAACTAATTGCATTAAAGCTGTAAAAAATGTTTTGAGTATCTTTGCATAAAAAGTTGTAAAAATAGTAAACTGTATCTAATCTCTCTTGCAGGTAGCCAATCTGACTTCAATTAGCCAACCTTTACAATGAAGAGAGAATTCTAAAATATAGACCAAATTAGCATCAATTCCTCCTATCAAAAATTAAGATCCACAATCTAGGGCCCAGATCCACAATTATAGGAACACCCAGTTAACTCCAAGTGTGTCTCTTTTGAAATTGTCAGAGTTGAAAAAGGTAAGCCATCTGCTTCTTCAATAAAAATCCAGACTTCCAGTCCCAACTTAGTCCTCTTTTCATCACCACACATTATCTCTAACTTACCAACCCTAATCCACAGTCGTCTACCTGCTCAAAAACCACCATGAAAGTATTGTTGTCAAAAAGGATAACTGAAACAATGTCTTCAATTGTCACCCTCATGAGAAACCTCATGATACTCATCATAAATGGAGAAAATTTTCTTTAATGTATCATCATCAGGTCCATTGACCTAGTCAACTTTAAACTTTGAATCTTCAAATTTCTTCTCCACTATAGCAACAATTTCTCTCAACTAAACAATGTTCATCACTACCCACCGCATGTCACATCTGATGTCTAGTAGCCTATCCATGAATTTTTGTTCAAAAATATCTCCTTCCTTCATTATTTTATCAAGTATTTCCTCCCAAGTATCTTTTATTTATCCTAATGATTCAAGTCTCTGATATGGAGGTAAAGTTTTATCAATAAGTTTTGAAATAACATCTTCAAAAATGCCTGCCTATTCCCATATATCATGAATGCCCTTAAGCATGGCTATTCTTTTTTCAAGAAGATTTTGTGTTTTGAAAAAAAATACATTAATAGAATTTGAAATAAACCTAGGGCCCTCATCCTCCAAAATCTCTGTCTGGACCAATTCTTCATCAGAAATTTGGCAATCACCCTTAGTTTACCCAAGTACTGCCTAAGCTTCTCTTCTTCTTCCCACCATTCTCTTATAGATTCTTCTATTGTTTTAACCAGTTTAAGGCCTCTAAAATAATTTTTAAAAGCTTCATCCAAATGCTCGTCCATGTCAGATTTCAAAGCATTAAACCAATTATCAAACCATGTGGCCTTCTTTTTCATTTCATTCAAACCATCCACCTCTTTTTGTCTCATCAAAACAACGACCTCCAATGATGTAGGATGCTCAGGAGTGGAAAAAATGAACTCCTTTAGAAAATTATTCATCTTTGCTACTTCTTCCTTGAGCTCGTATTTGGCCTGCTTACCCTTAATTAACCTTGAATTGGTGGTGGTGGAAACAATATCTATAACATTTTTATTTGTTGATTCCTAGTATGCTTCCCTAGATTAACAATTTCTATCTAATAATCCTCAGGCTACAATTCTCTATCATCTTTATCAGCAATAGAGGTAGCAATTTTGGCTACCAAATCTCCTTCATCGGTCAACTTGGTTGAATGCACAACACGAGGCCTTTTCCTTGACTTTACCTCATCTATTTCTACTCTCATCTTATCCCACATAATTGGATGAGCTTGTACTTGCTGCCTCTTCTCTAAATTTAATTTGAGCCAATTGGGTGCAGCTGGCTGAGTGGTTACTTGTTGAACATTGGGAGGTGTCACAGATGGAGGTGTAGAAGAAATTGTCTCAATGGTCCACTGAGAAGAAGCCTTTTGTTGATCTTCCTATTATTTTTGTAACCGTTCCTGCTCCATTCTCTCATTTTGGGCTCTTATTTCTTCGATCTTTTTCATTTCTTCCTCTTTTCTCGTAGCCTCTTCATCTTTCAACCTCTGTTGCTCTAACTCTTTAGCCCAAAGCTCTTCCTCTGCAGTCTTATCTTGTGTAGCTTTCAATTACCTTTCAAGAGATTCTTCTTCTACTTTCTTCAGTGCCTTAGTTGCTTCCTTCTCTCGAGATAGCTCTTCAAATTTCCTTTTTTGTTCTTCTTCTTGAGCAGCCTATTAAGCAACTAACCTCTGGGAAGTTTCCATCAAATTTTCCTGCTCTTTTTCAGTCAACACATCATTTAGCCTCACTTCTTCACTATACAAGCTATGAGTTTCAAACCCAGTTTCCTCTTCTCCTGGTTCCCCTTCAACCTTCTTTAGATATTCTTCCCATTCGGGTCCTTCTCCTTCCTGGGCTGAAGTTCTTTCAGAGTCTGAAGAAATAGGTGAATCTGTCACATTAATCACAAGAGGTCTCTTCTCTTCAACAATCACTGTTCCCAAAGTTGATGGCATAGTAGGAGTATTTTCCTCAGTTCGTGGAGGAACAACATGTCCTTCTCCATAAATTTCTTCACCAGGATGAACAATAGTTAAGGGTGTGGCAGCGAAACTTGAAGTAACCCTAGCAACAACCGCCTCATAAGTAACCTTTGCTTTACGCAAAGCATCGTCAATTTTTTGTAATGACATATATTCTTCTGTTGAGGTAGGGTCTTTTGTGGTTGTTTCCCTTGTTTTAACACCTTTCTTTAATCTTTTGTATTGTTTGGTTTCCGTAGAAGAAGTAGGTTCACTGCTAGAACTTCTTTTCTTTGAAACCCCAACTCTTGGTTGCTTTAACTAGAGTTCAATCCATTTCAAGCTCCTATTCACCACTCCCTGTGTTACTTTATGGATCTTAGTTTCTTCTTTTTCTGCTCAATTGATAGGCTCCAAACTCTTTGTGGCCATTTTATCCATATCATACCTAGGATCAAGTGTGATGACATCATTAGTAGTGCCTTTAGGAATATCTATTTTAACATCAAAATCTCTCATCTGGGGAATTGTTAATCTCTCATACCCCCTTTATCTCAGTTCAAGCTGATCCTGAAGGTTGACCCAAAATCCTCAAGAAGTGGTTGATGATGAGGAAATTGAGAAGGGTACAACACATACATTTTTCTCTTTGGATCAAAATATTTTCTGAAAGTGTGTTGCTAGAAATTTAGAGCCCAAAATTCCTCTGTTGCTGACTTAGCCATTACTGAAGAAGAACAAGAATAGAATCCCAAATGCAAGGGGAAAGAATGAGCAACAATCTTATGTTGTGAGGAGAATTTAGCATTTACTTTCACAATTTTTTGAGCAAACTCCATTAAAATCCACCTATCACCACAACATCTTGGCAGCTTAAAAGGGTGACCATCAAAACCAATTAATCTAAAATAAGTAGTCTTGGGATATTGAATAAACCAATACCCCCATTCCTGAATGAACTCCATAGCTTCCCGTGACAATTTGAAACCAATGTCACTAGTGAGCTGATTTATAACAACATACATAAAAGCATCATTGACTCTTTTAAAGTGTTTCTTCGACTCCTTAAGCTCAAGTTGGTCATAATGTTCCCAAACCTTCTTTTGATCTGGGCCATCATCCATTGACCCATTATTGTTTAACCCAGGAAATCGTACGATCCTTGCTACATAATAAATGGCATAAGAATACATATAAAATGTCTTAGTTTTTGTTACCTTAAAGAGTTGGTCATGAATCTTATCTGAGATATAATCTACCCCCAATCTAAGTATTTCTTTTCATCTAGAATCAATTGGATGAAAGGAAACATCTAGTGTTCAAAGAAATGAGAACTTGGTTTGCCAAACACTCTAGCCAGCAATGTGATCATATCCCCTATATCTTCAGAAAAGTATGACCTCTGGGGATTAGGTGGCACTTTCTTTACTGACTTCTTTTCTTTCTTCAACCACTATTTGTTGATAGATAAGCTTTTTTTACCATCCACATCCTTTTCCCATAGTTCAAGTGCTTTAGCTTTAGTCATAATATTAAGATTGGGGTAAGGAGGAGGGTCAAAAACATGTCTAATCATTGCCAGGGTTAAATCAATGATCACATTACCCTAAGCATCAATGCATTGCCTCTAAGTAGGATTGTATGCTTGTGCAATAGTTAGAATAAAATCAAGACACTACACAACAACAAGAAAACTGGCCACATGAGCTAGCCCTGACTCTACAATTCTCCTTGCTCTTGGGGAAACATCCTCTAAAAAGGTATCTATACAGAACTACTCCAAATCGATATGTCCTACCAATGTGTCAATGATGTTCATGACCTCAGATTCAAACCTAGATCATGGAAGTGGGTTCCCCTGGAACTTATACTTCATAGTAAGAGGCACTTATTCTGGCTTTAATCTCTTAGCTTTTGCTCTCTTTGATGTTCCTTCAGATGTTCCCTCAATAGGAATTTCCCCTTCAGAGTCAGACATTTGCTAGTTATCCTACAATGTTGACCTTTATTAGGAAAAAGGAAAGATATATGAGGAACAATTTAAGCACAAGCATTCATATTATATCAACATCAATTCAAGCTAAAATTAAATTTAACAAGTTAGTTCAAAAATTTTGGGTTTTGGGTTCAAAACATAACCAAGAACTTAACCATTTTAAGCACAAAACTGAACCCTGTTGGAAGTCGAGATCAGGTCATGACTTGGTACCATACCTATGTTAACAAAGAAGTTAATTGCAATTCCATAGTCCAACCCCGCAGTGTTCAGGAGTTAGGATCAGGATCGGGTCTTGGCTAGGTAGTGGTAGTTAGCAAATGCAATCAATGAAGGGGTCTTGCGAAGTTCTGATCCTGATATTGAATTAGAAGTTGGGATCAGGTTGTCATTCGAAACTAGACCCATAATAATGGACAAGTGTAAGTAGCTTCCCAAGTCCCGATCTCGATAGGATATCGGGACTTGAGATCAGGACTCCATCGTGAACTAGACCTTAAGTACGCATATTGGGAAGGGGTCAACTTCGAGCTCTGATCCCAATAAGATATCAAGAGTCAGGATCGGGATGACACCAGGTCAATGTATTCATCGATGTACCAATGATTTGGTGTCGAACAGACTTTTGATCTTGATGGTAATAAGGTGATCGGAAGCGGGACTTGGAATAACACTTTGTCAAAAGTTTATAACAGGCTCATGGTGTTGGTCTGATTCCCAATCCCGATAGTAATGCGGGGATCGAAAAAGTGAAGGAACCTAGACCAAGCAGTGGAAAATCCCAAGTGGAATTTCAATTCTTGACCCCGAAATACATGCGGGAATTGGGAATCATAGGGCAATAATAACGAAGGAAACAATGACTATAACAATATCTTAGAATGTGCCTTCGGGACTAGGTTATGTGTTAGGATCAAGAAATTTTGTTTTTGAAATGGTCGGAACTTCAAATTTGACAATTCAAACATACTCCGACCCGAACTTAGAGAAAAAACCTAGAAAGATAGGGCACAACAAGACGAAAAATCCTGTGACCAAAACACAACACAAATAACACAAGATAAGAAAAACACATCCAACGAACCAAAAGGATTCGAGAGTGAAGAAAAATGCACCAAAGGGTGTGAAGGAAACACAAATAGACGAAACAAAACAAACAAAAAAAGAAAACGGAAAGCAAGAACAAAAACAAAGACAAGAAACACAAGCAAGTCACCCACCCTCAAATGCAACCTATAATTCTGATAGCACATCCACAAATCGTAGGAAACTCCTCAAACCCTAGCTCGACATCGCTCTCATTATCTTTGCCAAACTCTTCAAAGTAGGATGGAAGGAAATCGAGGAGTAGTGGAATAAAAACTCATTCGCACGTGCAAGTAGTTATGAAATTAATTGTGGGTTGGTCGGGCCTCAGGATCTGAGCATACATCATAAATACGAGGTTGCA
The DNA here is from genome assembly GCA_007258455.2 of Sequoia sempervirens. NCBI lineage: Eukaryota > Viridiplantae > Streptophyta > Pinopsida > Cupressales > Cupressaceae > Sequoia > Sequoia sempervirens. The sequence goes on from VDFB02109042.1 coordinate 52,015,246, forward strand.
AGAATGAAGACAAGCGGGATTCAGGATCAAGACATGGACTGAGATTGAGCTTTCAAAAAGTGCAAAGTTCAATTGACGACTCGTGGTCCAAAACTTGACAAACAGACAAAACAAAGCAAGAATCGGAATTGGGTCGAGAGAAGAACTTAGAACTTCGAAAAGTTCAAAGTGCAAGTGACAGTCTGAAGTCTGATCCCGAAACACATAAAGGGAGTCGAATGTTGGGATCGGGTCGGAAACATGAACAAGAACTTTTGTGAATTCTTGGTTCTAGTTTCGGTCTGAAACCTGACTCCGACACAAGAAAAAACACACAATGGAATGAGTGGAGGTTAGGATTGGGTCAAAATTAGGAGCTTACACCCTAAAGGGTGCAAAGTAATGGTTCCGATCCGAAACCTAACTCCGACACACAAAGAAAAAGACAAGACAAAGTGTGGGGGCTGAGACCGGGACAAGCACATAAACTTATACTTCTCAAAGCAACAAGTGTCAGTGTTGGTCCGCAACCCGGACCTGAAGGAACAAAGAAAATACATAAGGAAAAAGATGGGGTTAGGATCGGGATACGAATAGGAACTTGAACCTTTTGAAAAGTAACAAGTGCATGTTCTTTCCCGAAACCCGAACCCGAAAAACAAAGAGAAACAAAGACTAAGGAGAAAAATCACAGCTCCCAAGACTTAGAAAAAAACACCAAGAACAAAACAAAACAAAATTTGGTGGTTATGCAAGGCATAATAGGTACGATTTTTAAAATAAATAAATAAATAAATTTTGGTGAAATTTTTTTGAATTTTTTTTTGGAAAAATTACATCCCACTGATTAAATCTTTTGTAAAAGTATTTTATTAAAAATCAAAAGAGAAAAAGAAGAAGAATTTTTGCAATACTTGCACAGTAGTACCCTATGTAGGGTACCACGTACCAGGTGGGTATGCTCACCACAGTCCTCAGCCATGTGGCGTATTGCCATTCCACCGGGGCCCTACTCGTTATGATAGTTGATTTATTAAATATTAGGACCTTATATCAAAAATCCAGTGCTCAATATAGAAATCAGTGATGTCAAAGATTGGAGGTGGTCAACATTCAGTTAAATCTAGCGGGGAAATTTTCAAATTTGGGTGGCATAAATTTAGAATATTCCTTCAAGATTCCAAAGGCCACACAGACTTGTGACGAGCTTCCGAACGTCAACTTTAAGCTCAGGATCAACATAATATTCTGCCCAAAGGAGAATATTCTATTTTGATGGCTACTAGACCATCAAATTTATCATTGTATTTTTCTGAAATCATCACACATCAGCAATTTCAAAAAATTGCCCCCCTCTCCAATGAGCTTTTCAATTTTGCAATCCGACTTTGAAGCTCCATAACTTGCTCATTTTGACTCTTTTTTTTGAGCAATTTTTTTTTATTTGGGATAATTTTTCGTGCTCTTCATAGTGGTGCAATTATTTTTTGGTTTTGGTGTCTTTTTTTTTCAAAAATTGAAGATTCTCATAGGTGTTGTTGCTTCGTCCTCATTTTGGTAACTTTAAGAGCTCATATCTTGCTCCTACGGTAACATTTTTGGGTGATTTTTTTTTTGAAAGTGCATATTTTTTCATGTAATTTCTAGTGGTGTAATCAGTTTTATCTCATCTACTATAAAATTTTTACTTTGAACCTATGGCCTATTTTTGGCATTTTCCTGTACTAAGATCAAGACCACTTCACTATTTTTTGGCAAGTGACACCTATAATTGCACTAAATATAAAGTTCCAAATCATATATTGCTTGGTGGGTTTCATGATTGAGTAATTTAGGGGGGTAATATTTTTCCTTTGTTGGCTCATGTCTCTTGATTGGTCTATTGTGTGACTACATTTGAGGAGTTTACTATGGGCATAAAAAAACATCATGTTGTAATAAGGTCAAATCGATGGAACTTTAAGTCTTGGCAAGATGCAATCCTAACACATTGTAGGTGGCTTAATATTTTTCCATATCTCTATGGACTAGTTCCTAAACCTTCATCAAAATGGAAGAGAGTTGTGTGGGACATAAAAACATAACATATCCTAGGAGTAATTGGTTGTAGTTTTGATATTGATACACAAATGGCCACTAATGGTATTGAGATCCCTCGTGACCTTATAACCAAACTTTGGGAGATGTCTAGAGACTCGAATGAACCTCCATTCCCAAAGGATCCTGTTATGGATTGTCTTGTTCCACTTGCAGAGTTTTAACCTATTGATGATAAAACAACTGAAACACTTGTTGATTGGGAAAGGTATGGTAGTTTTGATGACACATAACCTTCTCCTTCTCCTCCTATAGATGGCTCCTAATCTAGATTTGGAGTGTTCATCTTCTTCATCTATGAGTCAACATCTTGAGGTTAAGGACTCTTGTAATCCAACATTGACAAAATCATCTACTTTTGTACCTGAGGATGTTTGTGATTCAACAATTTTGCTTCCTTGTGATTTAGTGCAGCAGGACACATGACACTCACAGTCTTTCAAATTTGGCTACTTTGGATGGCTTCTTGATAGGTATTTCAGACTTGTTTTTGGAGTCTCATATTGCATATTTGGGGGACATTATTGATGACATTCATCTTCTCTTTGATGGAGAATATCCTTCTTTAGTTGTTGCGAATGAACACTTTGACCCTCTTTTTCAATCTCTACATGATCATTCCTTGCAATTTGATGTGACCGTGGATACTTTTGGACAACATTTTGAGGAGGCTTCTTTGTCTTCAAAGGGGATATCCTTGTCTTTGGATCATGTTCTACATTCATCTCTACTCAATTATGGATTGTCCTCTTCAACAGTGTGGCCTAGAACGACTATTTGGAGTGTGTCATCTTTCAACATCGACATGGAGACACTTGAGCATGCTTTAGAGACATAATCTCATATCATCCATATTCTTGACATCCTGCATACTATCATGGTTTTTTTTCTTCCTAAGGGGAGGAACGTTGTTTGACGAGATTGGATCATCTTCAACATTAAATGTCAAGCTTCTACCATCATTGCAGGAGACTCAACATTTAGGGGGGATGCCTTGTCTCTCTTCTTCTTCCCTCTTATGGGGGGGTCTTTTTCCTCACATGGGGTTTTTTCCTTCTCATGCATCATTGAGAGCATTTCTTTTTTTGTAAATTATCTCTCTTTTGGGGAGGAGTTTTGTCCCACTGGGTTTTCTCCTTTTCTCCATTTGTGAGAGATTTCATTTCATTTGCATTTGTACATGGGTACCTAACATGGCCTAGTAGTTGGGACCCATCCTTGCATCTTCGTGTCATTTGCATAATAATCAGCTACTCCCTAAGTTTCACTTAAGAGGGGGTGTTGGTGTAAATAAAGTCTTGTACCTAGTTAATTCATTACTAGGGGACTTATTTACACATGTTAAGTTTATGTAGGTCCTAGGAATCTTTCTAGAAGGTGTTAGTTGTCAATAGTTGTCATCTTGTCTTTTGACTTGTAACACATTTGAACCTAGGTAGTTGTGATTAGTTGTCTCATGTCATATGATTAATACACTTGTCATAATCCTTTGACATCTTGTATCTCACCTTGGCTATATAACCAAGGGTTTTCTACTACATAAAATCATATCATTTGAATCATATTGATAAGAATATAGTTTATTCTTGTCACATTCTATTCTCTCTCTTTTTGTGCTTTCCATTTGGTCTCAAGATCTTGGCAGCCATAGCCAATTCTAACAAGTATTAACATCTTCAACTAAATTATACTCTAGTTTGATCTTTTCAGTACACTCATATTTCAAATCTATTTCATACTCTTTTTCAAACAAACCATCAAAATGATATAGCTATTCATCTAATTTTTTGCTTATAATTTCATCATGATTTAATGCATCATATGTCAGAGTATGACTAAAAGTAGAGGACAATGCCATAAAAACTTTATTAGAGGGTGAAACACTTGCCTCCATGGTCATGTTTTGTAAATATTGATTCTCAAATTGGTCTTATATAGGGCTGACCTGATTTGAAGTGTTAGAGAATGAGATGCTTGGAAAATTTAGAATGTTGTAGCTGCTTGGTGGAAATGATTGCATCTAGGTAAGAACAGTGGGTAAACCGGTATAAGGCTAAAAGGTCTGGCAACTTGTAAGCACAAAAGCATTATAACTCTCATTCTGGTTGCTCACATTTCTAACAACATCCTATCTACATTGTGCTAGTAAGAGAGCTTTGTTAAATACATCGTGCAGGGTGGTAACCTCATGACAAAGTCTAATCTTCTTTGGGAATGAAGCATTTAAACCCCAATAATAATTTTATTTTAACATAAAATCATTAATAACCAAATTCAAATCTTGAACTCATTGATACATAAACATGAACTTATGATTGAACTTGTAAATTGATTCCTGTGGTATTCTTTTCACAGCTACAAATTGAAGTAATGGGTCTTGTGCACCCACATAAGGATCAAACTGAACCAAGAATGAAAATTCCAATTCTGTCGATGAATAGATAGAATTTGGTGGAATATTAATATATCATTACCATGTTGCACCTTGAAAAAATTTGACGAATAAATGAAAAATGATATCTTCATGCTCAACTTTGAGAAAAGTCAATAAATCCCTACAAATCTTGACATGATCTGAATCCATTTATCCACTGTTAAGGAAAAAAAGGAATCCTATTGTGTGTGTGATAAGGAATTTCATGAAGAATCCCTGGTATACACAAATGGTTTCCCATTGGAGCTAAGTTTTTCCTAAGATCTAACTCACTCCAACATGCGTATTTAACCAAGAATGTTTTCAGGCCCTCCTTCTAGTGTCAATTTTGTGTTGTTTTTATTTTGAGGTTTTCTATTTTTTTCCTGTTTTTTTGTCTCACTTACTTTTCTCTTTTTTTAATTCTTTCTCATTCTTCCCTTCTTTTTTGTGGGTTTTCATGAATGTTCTAGGTCAAAATGTATACCATGGATATGATACTTGTAATATTTCTTTCTTCAAACCATTTTCTTGTTTAAACTCAAGGTCTATTAGTCTATTATTAAACTTCAAAGTCTTAGATGATTTAATGTACTAAATTCAATAAACCTATGAAGGTAGTTTCCTAGGTCTTACCACTTGCAAATTAAGATAATCAGGATAGGGATTTATGATGGATAGTAATGACTTTGGGACTCAAGTGAATCTAAAGGTGTTGCCCTTCTTAGTGACCACAGTGATTCCCAACTCAACACTAGGTGATAGCCTGGAGAAAAAGAATAAAAGAAACAAACAAAAACTATGACAATGGGTGATTCAAATAACCTCTACCAGGGCTATTGATGCCTGACTGGTAGTAGAGCTAGGTTTTGAGGGAATCAGAGGCATCTCTATCAGGGCTATGGATGCCTGGCTGGCAGTAGAGCTATGCCTAGGTCACACTAGCTAAATCTCAAAATGGAACAAAGAAATGAATATGCATATGAATAAAGATAGCTTTGATAAAGGAAATATCACATAAAGTGTCTTGATTCACAAGTCATTCTATTGTTTTAAACCATTTTTTGAAAAACATTAATCATGGTGCACAGACTATGAGACTTTCGTATTCAATTATGATTAGTGAACTAGTTGAAATACTTAGATTATTATGGACTCTCTTGCTTAATTTAAGGTTAATAATGTATTTAAGTTTAAGACTATTTGAATTTTTCTGAAGATAGAAACTCTTTGCAAGTATTTTGTTTGTTGGTTTCTATTTTTTGTGCCTTCACACTCATGCCCCATTTTTCCTTTTGGAAAAATGAGGACCCTCCTCTTTTTTTTTTTTTTTGTGTGTTGTCATTTTCCTTGTCTTTATATTATCTTTCCCTCTTCTCTCTTTATTTCCCTATTTTCCTTGTTGTCCCCTTCTTTCTTTTCCTTTTTTCTTCCTTCTAAGTACCTTGTCGGGCCTCGATAAATCAAGATTCTTCATTATAGTATACCATATTGATAGTTCCTGATCCCCAAATCCTTACCCGATGCTTCGTGTTTTTTGTCTTTCACCCTTTCAGACGTCAAGCCTTGGGCTTATTGAGGGTTTGCCTCCTTTTTGTGCCAAGTAGAATTTTTGAAATTTGAAGCACGTGTCGAACTTCGGGTGTAAAGAGTTTCACTTACTCTTTACACTAAAGAAATTATCATAAGGTATAGTGAAACTATGATCTCTAACCCTCGACCCTTCCTCCATGGATTTGTGAAATATTATTAAGAGCTTCAGGTTTTGGACATTGGAAATATTGTTTACCACCTTTCTTATAGAGGTGAAAGAGGTAAGAGGTATCCCCAATCTTTGAACCTCGACAATGTATGAGAACTTAGCAAAATCTTTGTTTTCAAGATGTACTTTTAGACTTCGAGTGTCAAATGGACATTTTACATGATTCCTTATTGAGGTAGGAGGTATGTAGGATCCCTGACCTTCGATGTCTAAAATAATGATTAACTTCATTCAAAATGATGAGAGTGATAAACATGCCTTTATTAAATCATTCTCAAAATCCAAGTTGAGTAGGAAAAACACAAATCTAGTTTCGGGTTGTGGAGGTTCAACTTAACCAATGCTTCAAATGTTATCATAACCCATAAAATGAAATCCTGAACTATGAACTCCAAAATGTCTTTCAGACTTTGCATGTCAAGAATGTATCACGTATTAAGGATCTTCGACACCCAGTCCCTATAACCATGACAAAGTCATCTTTTCCTTAGTAAAATGAATGGTTTTAGAAAGCACACTCTTAAAGGATCTTTGAAAGATCAACCAAGTTGCAAAATGATGATCTTCAGGATTCAAGGATTTGTCTTACCACATGCCAAACTCTTAGGAATAAACGATAGGTGGTAGACCTAATGCCTGACTCTCGATAGCCTTAAAGCTTTTAGACTTTGCAAATTGTACATACCTTCTAAGTCCATCCTAACATTACAAACAAAAGGTAGGTCATAATCTTGACACCCGACGCCCGATAGTTGCAATGATTTTTAGACATCGATGCTCAGACTTACTCCTTAAGTCTTTCAAAACACTTCAAACATGAGATAAGGAGTATCCCTGATATCCGACTTGTGAAAGACTCAAAACTTTCCTCATAATAGTTGGATCATTTTGACAAGGGGTATATAGGATTTTCGATCCTTGATTCCTGAAGGACCAAGAATGTGAAAGTTTAACTCTTTGGTAAGAGGTAAGGGGTAGACCCGAGGCTCGACTCCTAAAAATTCACGTGATCTTTAACCTTATTTTGACGAATCATTATTTTACAAATATGGAATGTATCTTTATCAATATAACTTGGTTTTTAAAAAATTTCTTTGCTATGAGATAAGTGAATGGTACCACATGTTTTTTTATGTGTAGGAGATACACCACCAAGGGATTTTGCAAAGAATATAGGAAACATCGATGAATGATCTTTTGAAAGCTATCGTAATTGCAGAATCAAATGCAAGGGTGGGTTACACAGGTGAGAATTGGTAAAATGATGAATAAGGATGGAAAGCTTTGGTCCCTTTAGGAGGAGTTGGACACCTTCAAAAATCTACAATAGTAGATGGAAAATTATCATATGATAAAAAATTAAGCTCCAATATCATAGAAGACCAAAAATGTAGATAATGAATGAGATCGTACCAACATCCAATCATATAACTTTGCTAAGTAAACTAGAGACAAGATAAGGGTTATTTGTGTTGGACCATGGGTGTTTGAAATGTTTTGGGCACTGCTTCCGAAGATAACGAGTTCTTTTTTCTAGTTCAACGCCATATTAGAAGATGCCAAGGATAGGTGTGATAATTCTGATGAGAATAGAACATGTATGATGCATTGAAAATAAAGGAAGTGGAAAAGTGAAGCTAATCATGGATTTTAGTTTACCTTAGTTTAATTTTCAGTTATTTCATGCTTTCACTAATTTAGCAAAAGACTCAACTGCAACCGGGTCACCCAGTTCAGTTTTACTTTTTAATTGCAATTCTATTTCAAGTTAAGACTCAAGTGCTGAAGTTAATTCCAGTTGTCTTTTATTTTAGATCCAGAAATATGGGACTTATTTTTCTATAAATGTTTAATCCTAGATCATTCAAAGGTTTTGAATTCTTATATAATTTTTGCAATAACAAAGAAATACAATCTCGATGTGGAATTTTCCTATTGAATTTGGTGAAGAGTTAATTTATTTTATTTGAGGATTACGCTTATATTGCATGCATTTGGATTCAACACCATGGTGATGATATATGTATTTTGTTTTAATTACAATTGCTAAATTGATGAGAACTAATTTAAATATGTAGAATTAAGTAATATTTTTTTCCCAAATTTGTGCATGATTGATGACGTTTTGGTGTAATGAAATTCAAAAATATTATGTGTTTACATTTCCTTTGAAGATTTCCCTCCATTAATCCAAGAAAGTGTGGATACTATTTCTTTTTAATGGTTGTTTTGAAAGATCTTGTTTAAACCTCCAGATGTGATTGATGGAATGCTTGATACCTTTGTTTGATTAAAATAGATTTATATTACTCCTTGTCACCCCACTTCTTTTTTCACTTTATTTATAAATGATTCATACTTTGTATTGAAAGAGCAATAAACTAATTTTGTTAATCTGCTATAAATATGAACATGCAATGCATTTATTGAATTGTTAGATCTATTATTTTAAGTTGCATGTTATTTCCAAGAAGTTAAAATCTAGATCCCCTCGTGGAAACACATTGATCTCTACCGCTTTTCTATCCACATGGTCATGACCTGAAATGAAGGAACCTTGGAGTAGTATCACGACTTTTCAAGAGGGGAAATAAAGCCTTATTGTCTAGCACATTGTAAGTGATTAAAACCACCCCCAATAGTTCCTTATATGGGGAACCCAAAACTTGATCAATATAGTCTCACATTAGCTTCTAACACCATCCCATTATAATGAGGTTGATGGCAATCCACAATAGAAGTCTTGACCTCATTGGAGTGTAAATAATAACAAAGATCCTACAATAACAAGGAGAAGAGCCCAACATTGTGGAAGAGATACAACCAAGAAGTCTCATATTGAAGATCTTGCTCCAAAAAACCAAGCTTGGAGCACATCTTAATACTATTGGGAAAATCTAGACCTATTTCAACATAGACACACAATCTAGAATAAAGACATCTAGTTCTAGATGTTATGACACTATCAATGGTGATAAAATAACCAATAACATCAGCAATACCATAAATGATACTTTCATCCTAGAATTTCAAAGGGAGCTTTGGGAGATGAGCCCAATAGGATTAATTTTAACCTTGGTAACATCAAAACTAGTAGACCATATTCTTAATGGATAAATGCCTTACCAAGAAACCAAGGACCTCCCTAGTGAACTTTGGTGTATTCCTTAAAGGAATGGAAGGAGAATAAGATGAATCCATTCATCAAAGATGCCACATGTACAAGAGCAAGCCAAATTAGGATTTTCAACCACAATGTTGTTTGGTCTATGACCAAGGAACCTCCCAATAAGGGTTGATTGTAAATGAGAAGAAGCTCTATCCACCCACACATCAGGTTTAGCTAGAGTAGAATCCTAGAAGAACTAAATCAAAATAGGAACCTAAGAATTTGCATAAGGAGTGGCATCCCTAGCACTACACCCGTGTAATGTACTTTGGGGAGAAGTTACACAAGGGAAACCTTATAAAACATCTTGAATAGTAGATAGATGAATGTGATCAACATGTAGGAAGGGAACCCCATACCTAAGACATCCTTGGAACAAAGAGAGGACCAAAACCCTCTGCATTCATATTAGCAATAGGAACATCAACTTGGGGATCATTGAAAATTCTTGTACATTTTTTTGTGGGATCACATCATTCCATGTGATATCCTCTAAATCCTTAGAAGTGATAGAAAGAAAAAAAAAGGGTCAAAGAAGTAACAAGGGTAAGAAGAAAAACATTCTCACCTAGCACCATAATATTTTTGGGAGGGGAAAGCATAAAACCCCTCTTAAGAGAAATCCCTATATTACAAGACCCAAAATAAAAAATAATGGGATGTTATGAGGTCTAATGTGCTTGTGAAACCTTAATTTGCACATCCTACTATAGATCCATGAGAAACTCCTCATCACTATTTGAATTAGACAAAAATGCTTCTGAAGGGCATTCTATTGCACCTCTAACCACAACACCATGAGAGGGACATACTCATTGTCCTTAAAAGAGTTGATTTTTTTTTTGCATCTTCATAATCATCTCTATCATCCCCTTTCTCATCTTCATCCTCACTCTAGCTTTGAGCATAAAAATATCTCTTTCCTACACCCATTCCAGCATTCATGCCTACTTCCTCTACCGCTCCCATTTCTCTTAGTCATCACAACACTGGATCTCCTCATTTTTAATTTTTCATGGAAGAAATACAATAATTTTAATTAATTACTCTTACTTAATAATGTTTAAAAATTTAAGGTAAGTAATCTCAATTATTGACATGGTAGAGAGTGACCTCATGAGGTTTGAACCTTGGTTGATGGAACTACAGGAAAGAAGCCCCACCATCACACCATAGGGTTTCCCCTCTAGGCATTTCTTTGTTTACCTAGTCATGTGATAGGATATAAAACTCTTTGATATCTCTATAACATAAATTCATTGTCCTTTCATGTGTTGGGAATGCCTTCCTGCATCAAACCTCTCTATTCACTAATACATTGGAGAGGATCATGGATCCTCCCAATTCTGATATATACCAATTTTATTTTATTCATGTCAAACCTTCCTTGATTGAAACTCTTTCATCATACCTCCCAACATGTATCAAACATCACATCTTATCGATACCGAGGGATGGGAGCACAAAGAACCCCAATACTTTTCTAAACACAAAGACATCTCCCTTCCTTATTCAGTAGTCTAAACAAAATGTTTTAAACCATGAAAAATATTAATACACATGAATTTTCCCAACATACAACACAAGAAATATTCAAATGTAAGAGGTAAGAACAAATTGCAACAATTTTTCAACATGTGGAAATGGTTTTGTAACCATCCCACACAACTAACACCTTCAACAATATTTTCCTACCACAAAAACACAAACCAAAGAATATAGAAAGTTTGATAACAAAGAATTTGAAATATTTTGAGGATGCAAACAATGGGTAAAATTATATTTCAAACCACATAAAAAATAATTTAACAAGTTTATTTTGTGAAAGCCTTAATAGGTCTATATAAGGAATAAAGATTTCCCAAATCACATTTCTCAATCACATGCCTGAGTTTGAGGTGTGATAATTTCAAGGTCTAGGATTGATATTATTTAGTATTTCTATTTGTTGTTTGAATGTTGTGTTTTGTCTATTTCACTTTGTAAAATATTTTGGGCCCTTTCAAAAAAAAATTCTTTACCTAATCAAAAACATTTTTCGAGACCTTTAAATAAATTTCATATGAATAAAAAATATTTACATGATTTATGCAAGTTTCAATTGAAAGAACAAAGGGAAGATATATAAAATAATTATAATATAGATAAAAGACTTAAATAGTCTCAATTTTCATATCATATAGGATATAAGAATAAATGTATTTATACGTTAACACCTTCAAGTGATTCTTATGAAGTAAAATCATGCATGCTAGGAAACCAAGAAAAGAACAAGAGAAATATATTTCAAAAAAAAAATCATGTTAAGGTAATACTTCTTCAGGTATATTCAAAAGAAAAATGTTATGGTTTGAAAAAATAAAATGTATTTATGTATCCACCTTCAAATAAACAAGAGAGATGGGTAAATAAATATGTGGCTATAATTATTTATAATATTTTTACCAAGAGTTCCAATTCTTATCAAGAAGAAAGTCTCATAATTAAAAAATAAATTCATGCAATTGAAGATGACAAATTTGATATTACTTGTTAGGGTGAAGATGAGCTCTTAGACAAGGATAATTATATTTTTATTTTTTGACATAATTTATAGTAATTATGAATTACTCACATATATTTATATTATCATTTACTACTTAATCTACTTGAGTGAATTGACACTTTATACTTTTGTTTATCTAATATTTATTATGTTTCTACTATTCTCATTTCACCTTATATGTTATATCCTATGTCAATATTATTTCATCTCTCATAGTATCATTTTAGATACTATATTATGTTTTATGATCTATCTATTCACTTGGGGAATCCTTTTTACAATTTTATATGTTTCTTTTAGCTCCTATGTTATATGCTTGTCCATGTCATGTGTTTACAAATTTTAGCTCCTATAATTTTTGATATTTGTAGTTCTAGCTCCTATTCTCTTTCTATTTTTCATGTTTGGTTCCTGTATTTCATTATGTCCCATGATCACCACCTATGTTTATTGCTTTCATATCAAATATGTGTTGGCAAGAGACACTGCAAATATACTTTGGTGTTGTCATTGATGAAAACCCTAGTCGGTGATTGGATCCCCACATCATCATTTACTTCCACCGACAAACACATTGAGGACAGTCAAGAAGAACAAAGCGTCTAACAGTTTTGTGTTCTTCGATTCTCATGCATGTTTTTCTGTTGTTATTTTGAGTTGTGGATCTTATGGGAGGTTAATCAATGTATTTCTTGTGTTGTTCAAAATTCTTAGTTCCTCGTATCAAGTTGTATTCAATTTTGGAGGTCTGGTTGGATATCTTTTTGTTCATCAGTATTTTGTGGTCAACCCAGATGATTTTAAGTGTCACAGATATTCGAGGAGTGTCTACTCAAATTTTTTTTTGGTTGATCATCTTGATTTGGGTTTGAGCTAAGTTATGACCGACCGTTGTGGGTGCGCATTGAATATTATTTATGATTTGAGCTGACAGTTGTAAATATTCTTAAGTTTTATTGAAGCCAACAAGTTGCGATTAAATTCTTAGTTGCGGATATATATAAAAATGTTCAAATATATCATTTTGTGTATGTATGAAGGTGTGTCAATGCATGTTGTGAATATCAAAAGGGTGATTGAGCGATTTATGCACAGTTTCACTTGTGCATTAAAGTTTTTGTGGTGCAAATTAGAGCAGAGCAGAGCATAAGTGCATAATCAGTCAAAAGGATAGAAGATTGACTATAGAGCCTAACCAAAATTGTAATCAAGCATTTGTAGATTCTATTCTCTCAGTTCATTCTCTTGGATCTAATCCAAATATTTGTAAGGTAATGTGCCTTTCTATTTTGAGCAGTGAGCCTAAATGCAAGTGCATTCTCTTATTGTAAACTTCTTTTTGAGTATACTCAGATCATATTGTGGATTGGCCATCCACCATGGTTTTTCCCCTAACAGGGTTTCCATGTAAAAATCCTTGTGTTATGGTGTTGTGGTTGTTAGCTTTCTGTTCTTTCATATTTTTCTTGGTTGAATGTTTTAAGTGGGTTAAAGATCAAAATAATAAAGTAATTTTTTTTAGAACACTGATTCACCCCCCCTCTCGTGTTGCTTGTTTCCAACAATATGTTCCATGTTTTCTATTATGGTTCCACATGTTCCTTGTTACATTCCCATGGTACATGACTCTTGGTGTTAGCTATATGTTATGCCATGTTCATCATGATTATATTTTAAATAGAAATTCCTATCACATTATTCTTATCATGCTCGCATTATTTATATATTTATAGTCCTTATAATTCTTATATCTCATGATTATCTATCTATGATCATTATCATGCTTACATGTTTTTGATAAAATAATCGGAAAACTATAATCAAGAAATAAGTTCAAGATTATACTAGGGTGTTGAACCCTCAAAACAAAAGACCCAAGGGTAGATCAAAACTAGTCAACAATAGGTCATTAACAACACAATAAAAACATAGCGGTTTAAAGTTTTTTATTTTAAAAAACTAAATAGAGAAGAGAAACAAATAGAACTAAGAAAAAAGATACCCTTAGTCCTCTCTAAGGAACTTGTATAGTTCCCCATAGTTGGTATTAGTGTTGGTCCATTTATCTTTTCCATGAAATTTAAATTCCATATCCTATAAGATACAAAGTTTGGTGGTTGAGCTATGCATAACTTTAGAGCTAAATTTAGAAAGTACTTTCAACTTTCCTTCCAATTCATCCACTTTGATCTTAAGAGTAGCCATCTCTAGAAAAAATTGATAGAATTTTGTGCATCCTTTCTAGGCCTTTTCATTATTGGGGGTAGTGTCAAACTCATCTGAATCTGAGAGGAGGAAATTCATCTCCTCAAATGGAATAGAGCCCTCAGTGGCTTCTTCCTCATTCTCTTCATTTTCTTCCTTATTTTCTTCTTTATTTTCTTTCTCCTCACTTTTTCATAGATTCACTATAAATATCTCTAATATTGAGGTTAGGGGTGGGATGACCAACAATAAATTTATACCTTCTTATGCTCGCCCTAGACCCCACATCATCCTCAAATTCCATAACCATGTTCATCTTGTCTTCCTCCTCCTTGGCTTTCACATTCACCTTGAAAGTAAATTCTTCCTCCCCAATTCAAGTATCCTCCTCTTTAATGAATTGTAGAGAGCTTTTTTGGGTTTTTGTTCATTGGGATTTTTGAGATTCCTTGTAGGGATTCACTTATTATGAGACCCAAAATAGGAGTCCTTGAGGGGAATTTTATAAGGTTACAAATGCCAACCACAACATCCTTCAGAGAGGAGGAACAAGGTTTCTTTGGAGAATTGGAGCTAGGTTTAGCAATGACTTGAGGGGAAGACTCCAAGTTGGCATCCAATGAGGGGGCATGCTTTTTATATTTTCCTTTTCAGAGGGAGGTACCATAGCAGAGCCCTTAATTTTACTTTTCATGGACTACACAATAGGAGAAGCAACTTTCTTGCTAGGTATCACAAGTGGGACTCTTCAATAAGATAGGCCCTTATGGGTTTCAAAGGGCATAAAGCAAGGTGGAATTGATACAAATGGAAAATAGTCCCTTGGTGCAGCGAGATGAGGGTCTTATCAATATTTTTTGTAGAAAAATATTTTTCTTCTTTTATTGATAATTCTAGAGAGGTAGGCATGTAGAAGGGAAAACTAATAAAGGTTTTGTGTCAAAATTGGTTCAAGAAGGTGAAGTGGTAATGATAAAAACTCTCAAATCTACCCTCTAAAGTGAAATATTTCATTATCATAAAACATGCCTTATCCCATGGAGGCAAGATCTTCACTTTGTCAAACCCTGCATGCAATTGCATTGAAGCCTTGTCCTCTCTAAAGAACAAAGGCGCATTTTCATTATCTATGACTTTAATCTACCTCTTTAGTTTTATCCCTTTGAACGTCATCCTTGTGGATTATGAGATTATGGTGCAGAGATAAAGAAATTCAAAACTTAGCCTTCAAAATATCACGCAATAATATCAAACAAAATTATTCATACTTACAAATCTAAAAAAAAATATGCTTCTTTATTTATGAGAGTTATGCATATCATCTTTTGTACATGGGAACTCTCCTTGTCCTCAGGCTACAACATGGACTATCTTTTTTACTGAATAATAGGCTAAGTTAAGCCTAAAAATAATCTAAACAAATTCATTCTACTTGGAAAACTAAAATAACAATCCCTACAACTCCACTAACTTCCTATCTTCTAGTTGAAACAAATTAATTGGGAGGATTGTAAAGAACTTACAACCTCTCATTATTTTATCTAGAAACATCAAGAATAAAACCAAAAAAATATGATGCACCTGAATCAGACTACCCAAGAACAAATACTTCTTCATGGGCTCCTATCCATGAGTTCATCAATACTGCTACAATGCTTGGTTATTTCTAAATTTTTCATCCACATAGCATGTTCAACTAGTTGACCTTTCCATTTAACTAGAAATATTGAAAATATTATTTACCTCGTCTTTTTAACCATATTCTTGTCTAAAACCTCCTCAATCTGCAAGGGTTCAACTATAGGTAACTATTGAACTCCCACTGAATTGTATGTTCTTGTTGAACATCAGATGTATTTGTTGATTCCTTTATTTCACTTTCCTTGTAAGGGTACAAATCCGCAACATTAAAAATTGGAGAAATTACGATGTTAGGTAGAAGTTTAATTTCATATACATTTGAAGAAAACTTCCTCACAATTTTGCAAGGTCCAATCTTTTTTAGCTTCAACTTATTATATTCTCTCTTTGGAACCCTTTATTTTCTAAGATGTGCCAACACTAGATCACCAATTTGAAAATTCAATTCTCGTCTTTTTAAATCTGCTCTTTGCTTATACTTTTTGATGCTTTCATGTAATTTATTCTTCACATGTTCATGCAATTCCTACACAGTTGTAGAAAAATATTCACCTTCAACACTCCTTATCTCTGCTTTTCCTAAGTCTCTCAATTCATAAACTCCTCTTGGATGCATTCCATACATGATCTGAAATGGACTTAATCTTGTACTTCTATTTTGTGAGTCATTGTAAGCAAACTTTGCTTGAGGTAATACATGACCCCACTACTTGGGATGTTCACTAATCAGAGTTCTTAAAATATTCCCCAAAATCCTATTTACCACCTTTTTTTTCCTATCAGTCTGTGGGTGGTAAGTTGAGCTAACGTTGAGACTAGTTCCTAACTTTTTCCATAAATTTCTCCAAAAATTTCCCACAAATCTAGTATCCCTATCTAAAACTATGCTTTTGGGAAGTCCATGTAATCTCACAACATCTTTGAAAAATAATTTTTCCACATGAGTTGCATCACTTGTCTTAAAAAAAGGTATAAAGTGAGCCATCTTTGAAAATCTATCCACAACAACTAAAACTGAGTCATTACCCCTTTTAGTTTTCGGAAAACCCAATACAAAATCCATACTTACAGAGTCCCATGGTTTATTTGGGATTGGAAATGGTTTGTATAACCCAATGTTTTGGCTTCTTCCTTTGGAATACTGAAAAATCAGGCATCTTGTAACATACTTCTTCACACTAGGTTGCATACCTGACCAAAAATAAAAAAAAGTACTTAATTGAGCAAAAGTTTTGTCTTGCCCAAAATGTCCTGCAAGTGCTCCACTATGTTTCTCAAGCAACAAGTTCTCTCTGATGGAACATTTTGGAATAAATAATTGACTCCCTTTAAACAACAATCCTTCCTATATCATGTAATCCATCCTTGAAGTTCTATCTTGGTTCAAATGATTTTTACAGGTAGCATATAAACTTCTTTGAAATCAACATCTTCTTCATACATTTCCTTTAAATTGTCAAATCCCAAGACATTTACTTGAAAATCCTAAAAAATTAAACTTCTCCTGTTTAAAGCATCTGCAACTTTATTAGATTGCCCACTTGTATGCTCGATGAAAAATGTAAAATTTTGCAAAAACTCAACCCATTTAACATGTCTTTGGTTTAAGTTTACTTGTTTGGTTATAAATTGTAGGGAATGGTTATCAGTATACAAAATAAATTTCTTAGGCATTAAATAGTGCCTCCACTTCTTCAATGCTTGAACAATAGCATAAAATTCTTTATCATAAGAGGAATATTTCTGTTTAGCCTCATTCAACTTTTCACTAAAATAAGCAACTGGTTTTTTATCTTAACTTAAAATTGCACCAACAACAAATCCACTAGCATCACACTTAACTTGGAAAACTTTATTAAAATATGGTAATGCTAAAATTGGTTGTTCTGTTATCTTCTTTTTGATTAATTGAAATCCTTTTTCAGCTGCTTCTATCCATTGAAAAGGTTGCTTGTTTCCCTTGATTTTTTCTACAATTGGAGCACAAATCCAACTAAAATTTCTGATGAACTTCCTGTAAAAATTGGCTAAACCATGAAAACTTCTTACTTCAAAAATATTCCTTGGAGTAGGCCATTCTATTATAACTTCTTTTTTTTTTGGATCCATTTTCAAACCATCTTTAGATATAATAAAACCCAAATAGATTAACTAGGTTTTAAAAATGTACACATCTTAAGATTGATTAAAAAAAAATCTTGTTTCAACTTACTCAAAACCAATGTTAAGTGTTTAAGGTTTTCTTCCTTTGATTGACTATATATTAGAATATCATCAAGATAGACTATGACAAATTTTCCTGTGAATTCCTTAAGTACTTCATTCATCAATCTCATAAAAGCACTTGGGGTATTTGTCAAACCAAATGACATTACTAACCATTCATAAATCCCATCATTTATTTTAAATGTTGTTTTCCATTCACCACCTTCTCTAATTCTAATATGATGATACCCACTCTTTAAGTCTATTTTGGAAAAATATTTAGCACCATTCAAACAATCCATCAAATCATCCATACAAGGAAAAGGAAATCTATAGCTAATTGTAATCTTATTGATGGTTCTAGAATCTATACACGTTCTCCATCCTCCATCCTTCTTTGGACTCAATACTATAGGAACAACACAAGGACTTAAACTTTCTCTGACCAGTCCTTTGTCAAGCAAATCTTGTACTTGAACATTGATCTCTTCATTCTCCCTCGGAATCATTCTGTAAGCCACTTTGTTTGGTAAACTAGCTCCAGGAATGAGATCTATATGATGGCTAATACTTCTTATTGGTGGTAGCTCATTAGGAAAATCATCCACAACAATATCAATAAATTCATCTAACATTCTTTGAATTTTTGCAGGTAAATCAACTAACTTTGTGCTATTAAGAATTACTTTTGGTTTTCCAATTAGAGAAAAATTTACCTCCTCATTCTTGATTTGGTGTAGAAATTCTTCACCACTAACCATTAACACCTTAGGATTTATTTGTTCTATTGTCCCCTCATCTTTCATTGGTA
The DNA here is from genome assembly GCA_007258455.2 of Sequoia sempervirens. Lineage (NCBI taxonomy): Eukaryota > Viridiplantae > Streptophyta > Pinopsida > Cupressales > Cupressaceae > Sequoia > Sequoia sempervirens. The sequence continues at coordinate 52,034,073 of VDFB02109042.1, forward strand.
TGAGTGTATGATTCTTTCCATCCTTCTAAAGAGTATAAGTATTTCTTCTTCCATCATGAATTGCATTCATGTCATATTGCCAAGGTCTACCCAAAATAACATGACAAACATCCATAGGCATAATATCATACATTACCTGATCTTTATAACTCCCAATCTAAAATTCTACTTGGAACTATTCATTAACCAAGACTTGATGTCCTTTCTGCAACCAAGAAACCTTGTAGGGAGTAGGGTGTGTTGTCTTTTCCCATCCTAACTTAAATCCACCATCTTTGTGGAAACCAGATTGTCAGTACTTCCACTATCAATAATAACTTTGCAACATTTACCTTTTGTTTTGCACATTGTTTTGAACAAAGTATTTCTTTGTGAAGGGTCTTGTATCTCCTTGTTTGACTTCAGTAAGACTTTTTTCATCAACAAGGATTCTCCTTCTTTTGGTATTTCTTCATTTGGAGTTGATCATACACTCGCTTCATTTTCTTGTGCAATATGTGCACTTCCCTAGCTTATAGAAGGATTCTCTTGACATTCATAAGATTTGTGTCCATACTTATTACATTTTTAGCATCTTATTTGAAAACCTCTATCTTTTCCTCTAAAATATGACCTCGTACCTCTAAAATCATTACCTCTTGTTGGCTGCTCTGGTTGCCTTGAACTTCTAGCTCCATCTCTCTGAGTTTGAAATTGTCCTCTTCCTCTTTGTTGTCCTCTTTTTTGTCCTATTTTTTGACTTTGTTTTTTGGTCAATTTCTCTTATGCTTTTAAAGCAAATTGGTATGCCTCTTCTACCATCTTCAAGGGCAACAAACTAATCTAAACTTGAATTTCACATCTCAATCCATTAATGTACGTGGCTACCTTTTCATGTGTTTCCTCCACATCACTAGCTCTGATGTTAATTTTGTAAAACTCTTCAGTATATTCTTTTATAGACATTAGTTTTTTGTTTTAAAATTTGCATTTGTTTAAACAAAGTGAGTTTATAGTCTTTGGGCATGAATTTACCTTTTATTTTGGTGACCATTCTATCCCAACTATTGATCTTAGCTTTTCCCTTGTTCCTTCTTTCAGCTTGCACTCCATCCCACCAAAGAGATTTGTGACCCTTCAATCTATTCACAACAAATTTCACTCTCTTATCTTCATCAACATTCTTGTACTCAAATTAATTATCTAGAGCACTAATCCAATCAATCAGTTCTTCCGCATTTAGGTTACCATCATACATTAGCACTTCTACTCGCGGTCTGGAACTTGCTCCTACAACTACTTTAATCAATATTTCTACAACAACTTCTTTTGGTTTTGCTTCTTCTTCAAAAGATTCTACTTCTTGTTCATTGACATCTCCAGTGGTAGCATCTCGCGCATCTGTGTAATTTCCATGGCCTCTAACCATGCTCGAAGGTTTCTCACTTCTTCAAACAAGTCAACATTAGTGGCAGGTCTTCCTCGACCTCAACCTCATCCTCTTCCTCTAACTCAAAACACCATCTCTTGACAAAGAAATTCTTCTCCTTAACCTTCAGGAATTGTTTCTTGCTTTGCTAACAATGATATAGAACTGAAAAACAATTTACTTTTCATATGAAAATTTATGAATTGATATTGTAATTCCAATTTGCAACAAAAAAATGAAATTTTAAAAACCCGTCATACTTCTGCATATAACAACTTATTGACCAAAATGAATTTCCTGAAATCATTTCTGGGTTTTGTTCTACACATTCCCAACTTGCTAAATCATTTTGAATTTCTTGATTTCATTAAGAAATGAGAAAGTTACAGTAATTTTACTGCAAATGGTTTTTTCTTGGCAGCGACCTTTCACAATTGCGGCTTTGATGAACAAAAATCATTGTAATTTGCAATTTGACTTCTCCCTTCGATCTCTCCTATTTTTCTTTCAACTGGGATGATGGATTTCATAAAATTTTGAGATGATTTATTTGCAATTTCAAAACACTATGATTTACTAAGCATTCAGACTTCCATACCTCATTAAACAATAATCTCATTGTTCTGGCGGTGATGATAGGTTGCAAAAAAAACTCCTAATAGCAAGAACTTCTACCAATACATCACTTTTCTTTTATTTTGTCTTATCCTCGATCTATATGTAGCTTTCTTCCATTATGATTTAGCTACTGTTGTCTGGTCTATAGATGAATGCATAAGGAACTCCGATTGGTAGCAGATTCTTTTGTCTTATTGGAAACGAAATTTTTTTTAGTGGGGGCACTAAAAAATATCTTCAAACTCTATAGATCCTTGGACAACAACTTTAAAAAAAAATGGCACTTCAACTCACAATCTCTTGCAACTACTTTGATTGGTGAAATAAATTTGCAATAATCTTTTACAATTTTGATAAATCTTAGACCTCAAATCACCCTAGATTTTTTTCTGCTCTGATACCAAAATGGTGTAGAGATAAAGAAAGCAAAAACTTAGCCTTTAAAATCTCACGCAATAATATCAGACAAAATTATTCATACTTGCAAATCTCAAAAAAAATATGGCTTCTTTATTTATGAGAGTTATGCATATCATCTACTTTACACGGGAACTCTTCTTGTCCTCGGGCTACGACATGGGCTGTATTTTATACTAAATAATAGGCTAAGTTAAGCCTAAAACTAATCCAAACAAATTCATTCTATTTGGAAAACTAAAATAACAATCCCTACAATTCCTCTAACTTCATATCTTCTAGTTGAAACAAATTTATTCGGAGGATTGTAAGGAACTTACAACCTCTCTACCTATCTTATAACTTATGCCTCCCATATATACTTGACAATTGTTCCACACATTGGAAAATAGATGGAGAGGGTTTTGTCATAGTTATTTAAGAATTCTAAAAATGGGTTAATACCATCTTCATAGCATATGTACTAGAGGGTGGCATCATATTTAATTTCTTTGCAAGAATTTTTTTCTTTATGAATCCTATCTCCATCCATCAAAGCAATACTTATTGGGTGGTAGAACTGTAATAGGGCTAAGGAATAAGTGTTTCTATAGTCACCCCTACTCCCCTTGACCACCAAAGCTAGAAAAAATTATTTTGGTTTTTCAAACTTTTGCAAAAAAAACTATAACACAGATTATTCATCACCTTGTAGAAAGTGTCAAGGTTACAAAACCTTAGACCATATAAAATTAAATGATGGTAAATGCATAAGTAAAACCCATTTTTACTTGGCACCATTGAATTAATATCAAATATCCTCCTATGCAAAATCACAATGCTTCACACATCCTTATCATGCAAATTCATAAATATATCTATGCTAACAGTCCTTATCACTTCCCTAAACAAAAATATTTGATAGGAAGTATAATGGGTGTAATCATTGGAGAGGAATGCCTTCAGATACCTACAATAACCATTCCCATCATTAAACTTTGAATTCCATGTAATCATGAGAACAAAGTTTTTAGTTTCTCTCTTCCTATTCACTATCACCTTAGCATATTTAAAATTCCATCTAATCATCATTTTGTATTTTTCATCATCTTTGGTCCTCATCACAACTGTGCCCAAAAAGGAATGGGGAAATTATTTCCTCAAGGTGCATGTTATGATACCAATATACAAAACTATATATTCAAAATAAAAAATCATATTTTTAAATATCATCATTTGAATAATAGGTATTTTCCTCCTACATCTCAAGGAATTGAAATTAATTCCTAATTAATAGGATGACTTTTATGTTATCAGGAAAATTTACACTATTCCTCCTACATCTCAAGGAATTGAAATTAATTCCTAATTAGCCATTTCATCAGCTACTCTATTCCCCTTCGTATAAATATGCAATAATTCATATCCATCAAAACCCATAATAATACTTTTAATATCATATATGATATCATCCATAAACATCCCAAATCCACCTTTCCCTTAACCAACTCAATTATGATTTTAGAATTACCTTCCACTTGGATATTGATTATACCCATGGAGAGAGCTAGTTTGACACCTCATATCCAAGCCATAGCTTCAACCACATTGTTTGTTTTCACTCCCAATCCCCTAAAGTATCCATCAATGAATTCACTCTTAAGAGATCATAATACTTCACCACCACTAGTTAGTCCTAGATTTCCTTTTGCAACCCCATCAAATTTAGTTTTTCCCATCCCTCTGGGGGTGCCTACATTTAGTTCTTTGAAAAGCAATATTTTTAGAGTTTTCAACCTTGGTAATGTCTATAGAGATGCTCCACATTTTTCTAATATTTATTTCCCAAAGGCTTGGGGGAGCATCACGAGTCTTCCAATTACAGATAGTGATATTTTCGACCAAAAGTTTAGAGAAGGCCATAAACACCTCTTGAGGATTTCTATTAGGTTTTCTAAAAAAAATATTTTTCCTTTCCTTCTAGATGCACCGACATATGTGAGGGGAAATTTGGTTCCACATCTCTTTGATCAATGGGTGGGAGAGGGGGATTTCTAATTCTCCACCAATGTAGATAGCCTATCATTCATAACCCAATTGAATCCTAAATTTTGCAGAGATAATCCTCAAATTTACTTAAAAAATTCACAATGGAGGAGTAGATGAGACATAATTTCCTCCTCTTTTTGGCATAAAACACATCTATTAGGGATTTAGAATCCTCTCCTTGTTAATTTATCCTAATTGAGTATTTTATTATGGGAAGTTTTTCACAAAAATAAATTAACTTTAGGGATAAGCTGATGGTTCCAAATCTTTCTCCAAAACTAGTTCAATTTAGAACTCACTAACAATAGTCTATAAGTATACTTTTACAGAAAAATCCCACTCTTATCCCTAGCCCAGTAAATTCCATCATCCTTTAGAAATATGGGTATCCTAAGTATATATAGTTCCTATTACAGAGCTTTAGCTTTCTGCATTAACTCCTCATTATTGCAATAACAAGCCTCAAGGTTCTTCCACTATTTTATCTTATTAGTCAATTCCAAGCAGTCAAAGACCATCTCACCAAAATAGGTCTTAGTTGGGCCATCCAAACCTATGAAATTTTGTTGGAACTTAAGAGGTTAGTCCATAATATAGGCGTCATCCCAAAATTTGATCAATTACCATTTTCCAACATCTACTTAAGGCCAATCTATAGGAGACTTGAATATTTTAGGACATTGTTCCATATCAATAAACCTTCATGAATACCAATTTCAATAAGAACACTACTCATCTGGATATTGTTTAGATATTTATCTTTCATAATGTCACACCAATCCTGAGTATTTTTAAAAAGGACCCAACCCACCTTGGTCATAAGAGCTTTATTAGTGAGGTGGAATTTCCTAATGCCAATTCCACCATGATCCTTTAGCAAGAAAACCTTATCCCAATTGATGAGGGAAATTATTTTCTTCTCCATACTAGACTAGAGGAAATTTATTTTTATTTTTTCAAATTTATCATCTATGTATTTGGGAACCTTAAAAAGAGACATGAAGTATATGGGGATACCTTGTAAAGAGGCCTTAAGAAATTGGATTTTTCCTACATGGCTCAAACCCTTCCATCCTACCAACTTCTTCTAGATTATTTCTAGGAATAAGTTCCAAAAAGTTGGAGTAACCTCTTTAATAGTTAGCAAGATCCCAAGGTATATATGAGGAAGAGAAGCACTTGCACAACCCAAGATGGCTTTAAGTTTTAGTTGTAGGTCTGAGTTGGTATTGAAGAAGTAAATTTGACTCTTCTCATAGTTGATATATTGTCCAGACACAATAGCATATTTGTAGATATGTCTTCCATCTCCTAGCCTCCACCATTGAAGCAAAGCCAAAAAATATGATGTCATCAAACAATTTTTGTATGGTTGGTGGGTCAAGAGAGGTAGCAACTTTGATTCCCTTTAGCTCACTAGATCATAGTAACTTTAAAATATTTATTTCAATGACTTCATCTAGAACAATAAAAAGGTATGGGGAAAGAGGATCATCCTACCTAATCCCTCTTCCAGAATTGAAGAATCCTCTAGGGATGCCATTGGAAAGCACTAAAAATTTAACAATAGTTACACATTCCTTAACTAGGTTAATGACTCTTTCATGGAAGCTAGTTTTTTGTAAAACCTTAAATAAAAATTCCTAGGAGATCATGTCATATTCTTTAGAAATTTAAATATTAAGAACCATTCTAGGGAGATTGCTCATTTCCATTGAATACACAATTTCATGAGTGGAGATAGTAGCATCAAGACCCTGCTTACTAGGAACAAATCCTTTGTAGTTACTATTGATCATTTTGTCAAGTAGAGGTTGGAGCCTATTAACCAGAAATTTAGAGAAGATATTATAAAAAGTATTACAAAGGCTAATAGGTCTAAAAGTAGGAATTGAAGAAGGATCAAATTTATTTAAAATTAGGTAAATAAAGGTATTATTGAGTTGTTTCAATATCTTTCTAGTTCTAAAAAAGTCTTTAGCAGCCATGGTGACATTGAATCCCATAATGTCCTAAAATTATTGGAAGGAAACAGGGGGAAAGCCTTCAAGACATGAGGCCTTAAAATCCCCCAACAAGAAAGTAGCGACTCTAACTTCCTCCTTAGAAATTGTCAATAATAGTACAAAATTCTCTTCACAAGATAAGGAAGAAGGGATGTTGTCCAACAATTATTCTTTCTATGCAACAAAGTGGTCAAAGGCATGTTCAAAAAATAAGGTTTGGAAGTACCTATTAACAACCTTCCCTATTTAATCATTTGAAAAAAAATTAAACCATTTTCATCAAGGAGTCTAGCAATGGTATTCCTTTTCTTGTGTCTCATAGAAAATTAGTGAAAAAAACTAGAATTCTTGTCCCCCTCTTTCAACCATTGAACTTTGGATTTCTACTTCTAGAAAATCTCTTTTGTTGTCAAAATATCCTTCTAGTCTTTTCATTAGGAACTTTTAATTTGGAAAGTATCCTCCATAGTGTCCCCTTGAGCCATTCTCATTTGGATATTAGTTAGCTTAGTAAATAAACCCTTTTTTTCTAGAACATTACCAAATGTGATTTTTTTCCATCTCTTAACTTTGTTTTTAACAATGGGTTGAGATGGTGTTTAGTGTGAGAGGAGATGAGTAAGCTAGGGTTTATGTTCCCTAGCTCGACCTTCAGCTGTTCATGGAATATTGGTCTATGCGCGTGCACGCGGGGCGAGGGGGGGTGTTTTCTTGCTTGCAGGGGGTGGCCAAGGGTGGTATGCTATTATTTCAGTAATCTCTTACTTTCTTTCAACATTTTTTTTGCCTAGTGTCTTTCTTGTGTGAGTTGTTGTGGGGTTGTGCCAACTTGTGAAGTGGTGCAAGAGATTTTTAGTAGCATGCTTTGTAAGGGGAGATTTTTCCTTCCATAAAGGAAGGTTTTTTTAAGCCTTATTGTGGTTATCTTCCACTGTGTGCCTTGGGTGAGGTTGTTTACTATTTTGGTGTTCACCTATTCTCTGCCCAATGGTTCTCTTTCTGAATGGGTGTGTGTGTCATTTCTCATGGGGGGCATGCATTGGCTGTCAAGCCCAATCATGGTTCATCTCTTCCTGGAGGAAGTCAGAGTTTTGCAAAGATGGGTAACCCTAGCAAGGGTTTGATGAGGAACGATGGTTTCCGGCTTCAAAAAGAAAATGGGTGTTTGGAGAGATCGAAGGATCGATCGGTGCTCGTGATACAACCTAAATCTGTAGCGGAGGATGAGGAGTACTACTGTAACCATGTTTTGATTTGCAAGTTCATGGGGATGCGGGCTTCGCTTCCCTTTCTCGATTCTTGGATTCACAAAAATTGGAACCCGGAGGTGATTTTGATATCTTGCTGACTGCCAACAATTTCTTCATGGTGGAAATCTTTCTTGTATTGCTGATAGAAATTGAGCTTTTAAGGGTGGGCCATATTTTTATAATCATGTGGGTTTATTCATTAAACCATGGCACATGGGTTTCAACTCTACTAAGGAGCTCCCTTCCTGCATTCCAATTTAGGTACACCTCCCTCATTTTCCTCTAGGGTGTTGGCGAAGCGATATTTTGCAATTGATTGTTCTCTTACTTGGTAAGCCTATTGGGCCCTCTCAACAAACTTTGAATAAAAGGGTTCTTTCTTGTGCATGTGTTTACATTGAAATTGACTTGAATAACCCATTGTCAGATTCTGTGTCCATGAGCATTAGGGAAAATTCTTAGATCCAATAATTGGACTATGAGGCATTACCTTTTTGTTGTTGACTATGTCATGAGTATGCTCACCTGCAATGAATGTGTCCTAAAGCTTCTAATACTGTTGGCTCAACTTATGCTCCTCATCAGTCTGACTCAAAGATGGATAAGGGTAAGACCCCCATGTAGGGGGGGAGGTAGATAAGGATGGCTTTGTGCATATTAAACCTCACAATAGGAATAGAGACCAGAAGAGGACCAACAAGGATAGGCAGGAAGAGGAATCTCTTAATAGGTTCGAAGCTTTAGAGGGTTTGGTTCAAGAAGAAGGGGCCTCCTTTGACATGCAAATTGTAGATAGTTCTATTGTTGAGAAGTTCTTGGTGGATCATCCAAATGTTATTCCCAATGTGACCCCAACAGGGGGTCAAATGGACCAGATGGATGCTAAACTCCCTAACTCAATCTCTGGGTGTGGGTGAGCTAGTATATCATTAGACATAAATATGGTATCTGTTCCTCCTAGTTTTGGGACCATCATTGAAAAGGCTATTGAGGAGTCTAGTAAAGGCAAGACCTTTTCTCCTGCTTTGGGCCTTCAACAAAAACCCCTCAAAAAGGGGGCTCCAAAGAAGCCTCTTAAAGTAGGAAGGAAGAAGGATTAGGAAAAGGTCAAGTTGATTGGGGAGACATTGGTTGAGTCTAGCTCAGTGAGAACTATTGATTCTCACTTCTCCCAACCACAAAGATGATTGTGCTATCTTGGAATGTAAGGGGTATGAATAGCATCCCTAGACAAAAGGCTATTCGTGAGTTGATTCATGTTCACTCTCCTAATTTGGTTTTTCTCCAGGAGACTAAGTTTTCCATTGATAGTATGTTAAATTTGGTTCCTAAGATATGGGGTAGAGGTCTTTGTTAATGTGTTGGGGTGTTGGGAAACTCAAGGGGTATTACTTGCTTATGGGACCTGCGTAGAGTTTTTCCCCTATGGTGGCTTTCTGACAGATGCTCTATTTCCCTTGTTACTTCCAGTTTGGAGCCAGGTGAGAATTCTTCTTTCTAATGTTTATGCTCCTATGGATCTTCCTAGCAATATTCACTTGTGATCTCAACTTAGATTCTTGCATTCCTTGGAGCCTTTTCTCCCTTGGATTATTTCAAGTGATTTTAATGTGATCTTATCTCTGGATGAGAAAAGGGGTGGGATTTTTTGTCTGGATCCCTCCTCAGACCTCATGAGGGAAAATGTGTCCTTTATGAATTTAGTGGATATCAAACCTTTGAATGGGGTTTTTACTTGGAATAATAGGAGGATTGGGGATGCTGCCATTTTTGAAAGGTTAGATAGGTTTCTGGTGTCCAGTTTTTGGGTTGGCGACAAATGGATGACTAGTTTTGATATTTTGTACTAGTGGGGCTTAGATCATTGGCCAATCAAACTCTCTACCTATTTGGCTAGGTCTTCTAAAAGACAATCTTTTAAATTCCAACTTATGTGGCTTTGGGACGCGTCTCTCCATGACCTAATCCCTAGGTGGTGGAGGGATGGAAAGCCGACTTTTGGTACTACTATGTACTCCTTTGCAAAGAGGCTTTAGTATGTCAAATATATATTGAAACATTGGAATAGACACCATTTCGGTAATGTTTTCTAGGATAAAAGGGCTTCCCAAGAGCTCTTGGACTCCATCACTCAACAAATCCAGGATTAGGGGCTTACTGAGGAGTTGAGTTGGCTAGAGGCTATGGCTATAAAGGATGTGGAGGAATGGGTTTTTTGCGAGGAAATATTTTGGAAGAAAAAGTATCACATTGATTGGTTGTAGGAGGGAGACATGAATACATCATTTTTCCACAATTTGGTTAAATACAAAAGGTAGGGAAACATTATAAATTCTCTGAAATCCCTAGATTGGGACCCTATTCTCTCCTCTGCTGAAATTTCTAAAGAGTCTGTTTGGTTCTTCTATGCTCTTTTTCATGATGATTCTACTCTTTCCAATGGGGATGAAGATGCAATCCTGGCTTGCATTCATCCCTTGGTGACTGAGGAAATAAATGGGTCTCTTCTCAAGCTGATCTCTCTGCTGGAATTGGAAAATATAGTGTTTTGGATGAGGAAAGGTAAAGATCCTAGTCCTGATGGGTTCCCAGTGGAGTTCTTTCAGGAGTTTTGGGAGGCTATCAAGCTTGACCTTCTTGAAGTTGCTCAAGAATCTCAAAAGAATAAGCAAATGATCAAATCTTTTAATACCACCTTCTTGGCCCTCATCCCTAAGTGTGAGGGAGTTGATTCTTTGGATCTCTTTAGGCCTATTTCCCTTTGTAATGTGGTGTACAAAATCATCACCAAGTTGATTGTTGAGCACTTGAAGCCATGGTTAGACAGGTTGATCTTGGAGGAACAAGGTGAGTTTGTGGTTGGTAGGTAGATTCAGGATGGCATAGTCATTGCTACAGAGATATTGCATTCTATGGCCTCCTCCAAGGAGAAGGCTATGTTCATTAATTTTGATATGGACAAGGCTTATGATCGTGTCAAATGGGGTTTTCTAACCAAGATTTTGAGAGCTTTTGGATTTGGAAATGATTGGATTGATTGGGTTTTGAGTTGTGTCTTGACTACTTCCTTCTTTGTGCTCGTCAATGGTGAGCCTTATGAGCTTTTTAGGGCATCCAAGGGCCTTCGACAGGGAGATCCTTTATCTCCATACTTATTCATTTTGATGGTAGAAGGGCTTGGGAGATTCTTGAAATCTTAGGTGGAGCTTGGCTTGTTTCAGGGTTGGCAGTGGGGCAATAATTTTCTCCCCTAGTCCCATCTCCAGTTTGTGGATGACACAACGCTAATGGGCATTGCTAGAGTAGATGAAGCGGTCAATATAAGGAGGGCCCTGGATTATTATTTGGTGGCTTAGGGTCAAATAATTAATGAAGGAAAGTATTTAATCTATTTCCTTAACACTCCTAATTTTATTCAGCAGAGGATTGCAGGTATTCTCAGGTTCCAGGATGGCTCACTCTTGTTTGTCTACCTTGGCATTCCTTTGGTTGTTTTCTCCTTACCTTGAGTGCTCTGGCATGATGTTATTGAGAAGTTTTAAAAAAAGGTTAGTCATTGGATGTTTAGATGGCTCTCAACTGCGGGGAGAGTGACTCTTTTGAAGTCTGTGGTGTAGGCTCTCCCTTTGTATAGGTTCTTTGTTTTATCGGTTCCTGCCAAATTTGTGAAGGACTTTGAGGCCCTCTATCGGAAATTTTTTTGGTCTAGAAATCTTCTTTCATGAAAGTGGATTCTAGTCAAGTGGGATGTGGTTTTTCATCCAAAGCAGGAGGGTGGCCTTGGGCTACGTCAGACTGATTTGACTAGGTAATCTTTGGAAGCTAAGCTTTATTGGAGATGGTGTTCTCAGCATCAATAGACTTGGGCTAAGATCCTCACCTCAAAATATCTTGGGGTTGTGGATGGAGAGGATGTTCCCAGATACACTCTCAATGGTAAAGGATCTATGGTTTGGAACACCCTCAAAAGGGGAGCTAGGTTGATTAAGCAAGGCCTATTCTAGATTTGCAACAGGGGTTCAGAGGCTCTCTTCTGGTTTGATTCGTAGGATGGACATCCTCCTATTATGTCTACTCATCCTCATTTGTAGGACCTATGTAGACATTTTTTGGATGCAGGTTGGACTCACGTGGTAGATTTCAAATCTCCTCAAGTTCTAGACCAGGCTTTTGTGTACAAGTGGAAGGACCCACATGAGTGGCTGCCTAGAGGTATGGAGGAGGATCGTAAGGAGCTTTCTTGCATCTTGGATGGTAGGGTTTGTAGATCCCTATTGGATAGGGATGTTCTAGCTTGGGGAGGAGACCAAAAATGCAAATTTATTGTGGCCTCTAGGTATAGGGTTCTTGATGAATAGTTGTTTGGTTGCAGAGGGGTTCCCTAGTGGAAGCAGATCTGGAACAAATTCTCTTGCCCCAAGTGTAACTTCTTTTTTTGGTTGGTGATTTATAATAGATTCCTGACTTGGGAGAATCTTTGGAAGCAGGGATTTTAGGGCCCCTCAATGTATGTTTTATGCTCTAACAATGAGGATAATAATCCCCATATTTTTGACCAATGCCCTTTTGCTAGGGTGCTCTGACACTTCTTGGTGGATCTCTGGAGTCAGCTGTGTTGGCATGCTTCATCTCTAGAGGAATTTTGTAGTAGGCTGGGGAGTTCTACAACTAAGACTTAATTTCTTCATACTGCTTGTTTAATTAGTCTCAACTTCATTATCTGGAAGATCTAGCTAGAGCGTAATCGTAGGATTTTTTTGGATAAGAAGCTTCAGGTGATCTAGGTTTGGATGAGGATATTGGGAATTCTGTAGGAGACTTTGATGGCTAGGTGTGACCTCTTGGACCTTGTGGACCCTGAAGATATGAGAATTTTTTAGAGTTTGGGGCTTTTTGGTTGTGCCAAGGATGGGATGAGGCCTAGCCTTGGTTGAAGTGTTAGAGAGAAGGTTCAAAGAGATGGCCATTGGATGCTTCCACCTTTGGAGGTGTTGAAGATAAATACGGATGGGTCCTCTAGATGTAATTTTGGCCATGTTGGGGTCGGGGGCATTGGTAGGGACTACTCTGGAGTGGTTGTGTTCTTCTCTGAGTATTGTGGCCTTCATTCTAAAAATTTCATGGAGGCCTTGGCTATCCTCTTGGCTTTGAAAAGGGCTTGTGCCCTTGGTTGGAGAAGGATAATTTGTGAGTCAGATTCTCATATTGTGGTTGATTTGCTAGACAAGCAAAATCTGGAGGATGTTAACTAGCAACTAGCTAGAGTGGTTAGACAAATCATCTCCCTGGGGGAGTCCTTAAACTCTATCACCTTCCGACATATCCCTAGGGAGTGGAATAAGGTGGTTGATGATTTGGCTAAATGGGATTTTGAGAAGAGGGGAAACTAGAAAGTGGATGATTGGAGCATTCTTTCGGATGGTCTTTATAGGGATCTTGAGGACTTGGTTGCGAAGGATATGAGATGCGTTTTGGGTGTTGCTTGATGGTTTTGATTTTGGCCCCTGGTGGGTGGTTTGTAACTCTTGGCTTTGTATTATTTTCCTAATTCAATAAAGTTCTTACCCTCTTTTTATTAACTTTTCTTTTAACAATAGTGAGCTTGTGTGCCACCATGTACATAGTTGAGCCATGAATAGGGATATTCCACCAAGTGGATATACAATCCATAAAATTAGGGTGAGTTGACAAGAAAATCTTGTATCTGAAAGGGTAAGGACAGTAAGTTGGCATCCCTCCAAGATAGAAGTAGGGGGTAGTTCAATAAGAGGTAGTTCTTTGTAAAGCAATAAGATTAGAGTTGTTGATAGTGTTCCAATTGAAAGAAACCAAAAAATTGTCTAATTTAACTTGGAAAAGGTGGTCACTTTTCCTTTGGTTTTTCCAAGTGAAAATTTGTCCATCAAGATCAATATCCATTAGCCCAATAAAATTTAGAAAATCAACCAGATTTTCCATGTTGTTAATGTGGTCAATTAATCTCCCAAGTTTCTTGGACGGAAAAAGGGGGCAATTAAAATCACCTACTACCATCCATAAAGCTTCCTTATTGGCCAAAATTTGGGAGGCCGCATCTTCCCATACTTTTTTAGCATTCATCATATTAGGGGAATATATGTTAATAAGGTTCCAAGTTCTAGTAAGGGAAGTGAACCTTACCTCGAGGGAGCTTTTAGAATGTGAAATAAAATCTCCAAAGATTTTTTTTGGGTTCCACATTTAAACAATACCCTCAGATGCCCCAAGGGCCTCACAAATGTAAAAATCAACATTGGGCCATATAAATCAATACCATGAAAATTATTTTGTGTCATTTTAACTTGTTGAAGGAGAAGGATGTCAATTTTATTCTGAAGAATGCAGTTCTTAAGAGAGAACTACCTTTTAGTACTATTAAGTCCTTTGATATTCTAGGAGAGAATCTTCATTTATGGTTCTTTCTAGAGGAAGCCTCCAAGTTTCTTTGCCTTCCACTAGGAATTTATTTAGCTAATTCTATTTGTCTTGTCCCACGTTGAGAAGGACATTATTCCTTAGTTTCAACTCCAAAAACTACAAAAAAATCCCTTTCTTTATGGGGGTAGACCATCCCTCTTGATCAAGGGAGTTTTGTATGTTTCTTATCTTACTTGTCCCTACCCTAAGTGAAAAGGGTAGGTGATCTTTTATAGGGCAGTGGAGCACCATATGTTATGATCCTTGTTATGATTATTTACTATGTTTTTACTATTTCTTATATGATGTTTATCTAGTACTTATGGCTACCTTTACTTTCTTATTTTAGAGCCAATAACAAGATTTCCTTACTACTCCCATGCTATATGTCATTTCATGATCACATCTTCCTTATATCTTTACATTTCTATCCTATGATAATACTTTATATCATGTTTACATAATTTTTTCATATTATGTAATTAATTAAAAGGGGTATATATTATCAATTATATTTTTCATCAGCTTAATTTTATTGATAAATTTATGATACTATGATCATTTTATAGTATCATATAGAACTTCATCACTACATCCAAATAGAGCACTTTTCTAAAATTTTAGAGCCCTTAACATGTTATATATTAAATCATATCATTTTCTAAATGGTTTGATTTCTTTTACACCCTACCCACTTAATGTAATTTTATATTTCTACTTCCTTAAACAATTATTACTTTTTATAATAGGAAAAATATCTCATTATTATCATTTTTCTCTTATTGTTTCAAAAGATAATTCCTTAAATAAATTCATAGTAGTTTTGATTATTCCTATTTTTAAATGTTCAACATATGAAAATTAGTACATGATTTTTCTAATTTATAGGTTTTTGATGGAGCACTTATTGTAAATAAAATTTAAGAATGATTTATTAGTTTTCACAAATATGTATTTTTTGTGTTTAAAATATTTAATTTCTATGTTGACTTCTTATTTTACTTTGGCATGCATTTTCCAAGTAGTTATCATTCCCATCAAAATGAAGATGAAGAAAAATATAATGGTGAAAATTATAAATCCACACCCTTTTCTCTAATATTTTGGGCATACTTTGGTTAGAGTATTTTAAATATGATAATAAGAGTACAAAATTTCATATTCTTGCATGAATTCATTTCATAACATTCCCATATGTCAACACTTTTATGTCTCATCCTCATACATCTATTCCCAATCTCTAGAATCACTTTTTTATCACCCTAGATCATATCTATGAGTGTTGATTTTTACCTAGGTCATGTATTTGATTGTAGATTTGAACCCCAAACTTTTAAATTTGAATTTCTTAATTTGGGTGCATGTTTCCCTACCTTACTAATCATTGTGAGCTAACTTTAGCATACATTTGTATTTTTTTTTTCTTTTTATTATATTTAAGAAAATTCATTCAATCATTTAAAATTATCAAGGAACATGAGAAGAACATCCAAAACAAAGATTGGAGATCCTCATTTATGAATTCACAAATATTTCTTCTTGGGATTTATCTCCTCAAGTGTGCGACCTATACATTGCTTTGATTACCAAAGACTGCTTTATTTGGCTTAAAATCCTAAATGTGCGGGTGAATTTTCACCTTGCCATTTTCTCTAACCTTTTGCTTTCATAGATTTTTTGGTTATTCCGTGTGCATAGTGACATTATGGGTGGTGATAGGGTGTGAACGGAGCCCGACAACTGTGGTGAATTTTTCAAAGATCCATTGGTGTGGCACATATGTGTTGAAGGCAGTATGGCTCCCCTGATAGAGAGTCTTGTGGGCCACGACCCTAATTTTTCTACGTAGTTCGTTAACTCTTGGAAAGATCATTGTGTGACTTTGGGCGGTATTTCCTTTGAAGTGAATGAGGAAGTGATAGTGTAGGCGACGAGGCTTATGTGTTCTGGTATGAAGCACCTGAAGCATACAAAAGCCTAGGATAATGAAAGTATGAACACATTTTTTGTGGGGAAGGAGAAGTCGGTTCGTAACCAATCGGGGTTTGAGAGAGAGGCTCTTTCGCAGCCTTGGAACCATGTCTTCCTTTCCCTTATGAAGTACGTGACTCTGGAAGGTAGATACAAAACCTACTACTACCATTTCCCTCTTTTAAATAACCTTCTGCATAAAATTTTGTTAAGCTTTCCTTTCTTCCTTCTAATGGATTTAGAGAGTTATGTTGGAAAATGCATTAAGGTTGTTGGCCTAAATCCTGATGATACTCCTCCCCTGCCACTTCAACAAGGCCTCATTTTGAGGCTCTACCACTTCCATCTTGCGTTATTCCCACCCAAACCCATTTCTGTTGTCTGTATTGAGGAAATTGAGCCTCCTGCTATGACCAACATATCCCTGACTGAGTCCAAAGGCCCCACTAGAAAAGCCCATTTGATCTCTACGCCTAAACCTGCTACTAAGAAGCTTAAGGGGAATGCGGGAGTTGCCTAGACTAGTGTTGCGGCTAGTATCTGTGAGCTCAAGTCAACCCCTGCCAAGACTGTTTACAAACCCACCCCAAAGAATAAAGGTAAGGAGGAAGTGAAGGGTTTGATGGAGCCTCCAACCAAGGACAATAGAGGTAAAAATGTGGTGGGAAGGGATTCGAAGGGGGACACGGTGGTCGCAGCTATGGTGGTGACTAGTGGCGATACCATCATTAGGAGATCTGGTAGGATGGCTAAGAATAACAAGAAAGTGCAGGTAAATGACTTGGATTCGGAAGAGGAGTGGTCTGACAACAAAGATTGCAGGGACGAGGAGTCTGGGGATGAGGAGGAGGAGTATGTTGGAGGGCTCCACTCCATTCTTGATATTAGCAAAGTACAGAAGGAGAACTCAACTTCCTAGTCCTCGGACCTATTGGACGTGGAGCATGTTGATACTGTGAAAACTATGGATTGTGGGGAGGAGCTCTGTGTGCTGCAAGAAAGAATGGAAAAGTTAGACAACAAATTATGTGGCTTGACCCATTTCACTATCAAGCTGGTCCACTGTGTTACCAACACCCTATCGACGGTTACGAAGGATGAAATGGACAAGAAGAATGTCGAAGATGGTCAGGAATGGGTTGGGGATGATGTTGTTAACCTCCTGTCGAAGAACTGGGAAAATACTAGTTAGTCTGTTGTTGGTCCATTTTTTGTCTGTCTGTTGTTGGTCCGATATGTTAGTTTTTTGGCTTAATCTTTTGATTTTTTTGGTCTTGAACTTCATTGGCCCTTGTGGCTCCCTGTGTAAGGGTACAACACCCTATAAATGCTGCTTACCTTATCAAAAACATCCAAATCAAATATTTTGAAGGAGAATATATTCTACTTGTGACATCATCCAAATTCCATTTCACACTTTATTTCTATCTTTGATCTTTTATTTGGAGCCATAAATCTAGCCCATTAAGAGTTTGACTAAGGAGAATGTGAACCTCGCAATTCAATAGATTTATTAATGGCGTTTGTAAACATTTGTATCCTTACAAGATTTCAAACACTATAAGTTGAGGCAAGTAAGTTTCAATACGTGCAAACCCTACTAGTTTAAATTTACAAGTTACTTTTTAGGTTTTCACATCAATTTTGGTTTGCACACATAGAGATCAAGTTTGTGTTGAATAGGTGAACTTAAGAAAAAAACAATCAATTTACATAATCTTATATCTTAATATGAGCAAGCCCTAAAATTCCATCTCCTTTGAAAATCAATATCTACCATCTATCACAACATATTGTCATAATCTCCTTTCTAAGAACTGGGAAAATGCCAGTTAGTTTGTTGTTGTTGTGTTGTTGGTCTGTCTACTGTTGGTCCGCTATGTATGTTTTTTGGCTTGGTCTTTAATTTTTTTGGACTTGATCTTTTTTGGCCCTAGTGGCTCTCCATGTAAAAGATACAACACCCTATAAATGTACTTACTGTATCAAAAACATATTGTCATAATCAAAATTAAAGTTAAGTATCACATTTAATTTATTTTAATTTTTATATTAAGTTTATTATTTAATATTTCAAGCCCCAACACATCACCTTAAATTATATTTATTTATCATTGTGATTTAATTAATTATCCTTTAATAATTTAAACAAGTGTTTTTTCTCTTACAAAATAAAGAACTTTAAAAGAATATTACATATTAAAAAAATAAATAGATAGAAATATATTTTTATAAATTATCCTACTAAAGTCTCATCTCTCTATCTATGATTTTGGATATAAACATCAAAAAAATAAAAATAAAATTCCTTTAACTATTTTACATTAAAATATCTAAAACAAACAATTTTAAAAAAAAATGGTCATATTTCAAAACATAAAAAGTAAATATAAAGAAATACTTTTATATGTTTCCAAACTAAAAGGGACATCTTTCCTAAGTATCTATGACTTTTGATGTAGACATCAATAAATGATTGCATTTTACTAAAAAGGTCTTATAATTTTAAAATATTTAACATGGAGATTTTTTTTTAAAATGACTTTTATACATTAAAATAAAAGATAAAAAATAAAAAGAAATATACATATAAAATTTCAAAAAAAATCTTATTCTTCCTAAATATCTATAATTTTCTCGAGAACATCAATAATAGGATGAAGTGGGTCACTATCTAATAAAAAAAGTTAGAAAACAAATTAAATTGTTAAAAAATATTCTTAAAGAACCTTAAAAGTTCACGAGTAAAATTAAAATCATGTTTTAAGTGTAAACATCAATAATTGATTACATTTTATCAAATAAAAACTTCTAATTTTAAATATATAGCATAATTTTTTTACAAAATTGATTTTATATAGAAAGAAAAAAATATACGTAGAAATATTATATTTTCCAATAAAATCTCCTCTTTCCTAAATATCTATGATTCTTTCATAACAAGAAGAACAACAAATAAAAACAAAAAGTGGGTCACCACATAACAAAAATACTAGAAAACAAATCAATTTATCAAACAATTCTTACAATAATCTGCAAAATCTAATAACAAAAATAAATCTTATTTAAGTAATAATTTTTTTCTATAAATATAATTGGAGCCAAGTTTGAATCCATATAGTAAGAAAAAGATTAAAAAAGAAGAGTTCATGTTTTAAATTAAGACACCCATGTCAACGTTTTGCTTTAATTAGATTTGACAAGGCATTTAGTAATTATTCAATAATTTGGAGGATTGGACATAATTATTACTTGGACAATAAAGACAATACAATAGAACTCTCTACTTTTGTCTCTTATCATTAATTTCACATGATAGGTAAAGCTTTTCTTATTCTTTTAGTGCACATTTTAATAGGCACAAATAAAAAGGTCCCTCAAATTCTAGGGTGGTGTATGTTTGTTTCCAAATTGTTTCCTTGATTCAATGTTTATTTAATATTTATTTATTCTATTTTTATATATTATTTTTTTCTTTATGAGAATTTAGAGTAATAAATTATGTCTCACATGTCCCAAAATATTGTATGGGAAAGATATGGTTGAGAGGATTTCATTAAATATTTTATTTGTGTTAGTCTTTTCTATTGTGAAAGAATATTAAAACAATATTGATTTAACTTTTATTATCATTATTTATATGTGATGTAATGTTTAATTAACTTTTCTTTGATTTTTTTATAAAATTATTTTTAAGTTATGTTTAAATCAAGAGTTCCTAGTTAGTATTTTATATAAAATACTATTGATTTTATATATAAATAAAAGAGTTCTTTATTTTGAAGAAATATTATGAATCTTTTAAATAATTTATAATAATTATTTTTATATGAATTTAGTAAAAAAATTTGTTAATTTTTTATTTTTCTTTATCTACTATAAAAAATTAACATTCTTATATTTAAAGAAATGTGTGTACCTTTTGCAACAACATTTCTAATGATACAATCTCAATAAAACTTAATGTACTTTTTTATGGTAGCTAATATATATTGTCAAGTTTTATAATCTTAAAAGGATTTATAGATGGTTTTAGATAAATTTTATTCACTAGTTTAATTAAAATTATTAATACTTATTTACTAAAAAAATTTAAATTCACTATTTTAGTTAAATAGATGAATATTCATTTACTACAAATAGTTTCAAAAAGGCCCCAAGTGACTTAAGGGGGAAAAAGTATTTAGTTTAAAAGAAATTTATATTACCCTACATCTTTCAAACATGTAAAAATGACCACTTAATCATGTAAAAACTTCCAGATCACCTCAAAAATTATTATGAGAAATTTATAAATATTTTGACTACTCTCAATAAGATGTCAATTTTTA
>VDFB02109042.1:52791059-52831463 GCA_007258455.2 Sequoia sempervirens
TTGATGTCAAAACTTGGATCTAGAAGGTTGTGCTCTAGATGATATACAAAAATGATCTATCTTATCTTGTACTATGATGTTACATAGTATGGATGTTATCTTTGATCTGAATATGGCAATACTTCTTTTGGGAAATTCATGGAAGTGAGTTAATGCAGAATAATGAAGACTACTCTTTTGATGTTGTATGTTGTGCTCAAATCTTACTTTGGGTAACCTTGCTATCCAGACATTCATGTAGCATGTTACAAGTTTTGGTATGTATCTTTGATTGATACTAAAATTGATGATAATCAAGCTTTGGTCTTGGTTGTGGCATTCCTATTGGCTCTAGAATATATTTCATGTAATTCAAAGTTTGATATCTTTTGATAATTATGTTATGTAATGAACCTATCTTATGTATGACCTATTTATGGGTCCCTTGGTAATGTGATAAGAAAACCTTTTGTGTGACCTATATTTTGGGTCTGGTGCTAGTGTGTAAGGCCTTATTGAATATCTCAAGGTTGTTCTTCATGCCAACATGTTTTGAGGTGATCTAATTCAAATTGTATTTGGACAACTTGGAAGACTATGAAGACATTGTGTCTAGATGACCTAGGAGATTATGATGGCATGGAATGGTATAAGAAAATGTTGTTTTTGTTCGATGAGATGAGAAGTGTGGATTATGATGTGTGCGAGCAGATAAGAGGGTGTGAAGGAAGAAGTAATCTATTTTGCAAAGTTTGTGCGAAGAAGTTGTGCAGAAGTTTCTTGATGGAACATAAAATAGATATTAGATCTTAACACAGTACAATTGTACATATATGAATGCAATTTCATTGGGTTTCTTTTTTCCAGTGAGACTATTTTGTAATCATTTGTATTAATTGGGTAGTGAGCCTATTTCTGTTGGCAGTGAGCCTTTATCGCTTTGGCTATAATAGTTGGGCAATGAGCCCAACTGGAAGTGAGCCTTACCTATAGTGAGCATTTTGGCAGTGAGCCTTCTGTAAAAATCACCTTAACTAGTGTTTTATGATTGAGAATTAGCATTCTCCATGGTTTTTCCCTTCTTGGGTTTCCATGTAAATTATGGTGTTCATTGTGCATAGTGTTGTTATGTTCTTTCATGTTCATTTATGTTAGATGATTATCTAATTGATTTAAGTTTGCTCTGAACTAATTAAAGTTAAGAAAATTGTTTTATGATAAGTGATTCACACCCCTCTCAGGTTATCCAAACTATTTAACATAAATTTCTTTGTTAAAGAAACCATGTGGAGTGTAGTGTAAGAGGCATAACTCACCATTTGGTGGGGTGACATTTTATTTCAAAGCATGGGAATTGTTCATAGTGATGATATCTTGAAACATTTTTTCTTATAGAGTTGATGTCTTGTCTATAATGGACTTCTAGATGGATGTGTGTGGAGTGGGTGTTGTAGCTTTAAGCTTGTATTTTCCCTAGCATTGGATTAGTATAACAAATCTTCATTATGTTAGTCCCAAGAGATGTGAAAATTAACCAAGGATAGGGCAAGAAAGTTATCATTTATCATGACACCATGGTCCATGATGACTCACTTCATGCCATTAGCATGTTAGTTAATGGATATTCCTAAAAAAGGAAAAGGGAGGGAAAAAATTCCATCCAATTAAGAGGGTCATCAAGAAAAAATTCAAGGATGTGCATACAACATAATTATTCTTAAATAAAAATTAGGGCTCTTACCTTGAATAGAGACTATATGACACTAGGCATTATTTACAGGGGTTGTGAAAGGAAAAAACATTGCACAAAGAAACATTTAGAAGGGGTGAATGTGGAGTTACAATGTATAGGTTTGTGGAGAAGATGGTACTAAGTTAGAAAGAAGCTGAGATTTTGAGGCTAAAGAGAGGGTACATAATGGGACATTTAGGGCATAAGTTGGAAAAAATGGGGGGATAGCATAGTGGGAAAAAATGGGGTAGGTGGATAGACACCAATTGTTGCATAGGAATATATTGTTTGGATGGATTGGAAAACATCATATGATCAGTAGGTACTTGTGCTCATTTGTTATTTTCTAGGGTACTTGCTACATTACACTTGTTGCTCCTTAGATTAGATGAAGATGCTCATGTTAGTGTGCTTATGCTTCTTGTGAGGAGGCAATTAGAGTAACAGTAACATTTCTCTTTCCTTGTTGCAATAGCAGCCCTAAGAAGTTTTGAAATTTTATGGTTGCACTTGGCATAGAGTGATGGTAACCAAAGATAGAGCTATTATTGAAGGAATATCATTCATTATCTAGATTCTCTAAGCCTTACTATATTGTTTGTTAAGGACATATGGAAGTTATTTGGGTTGGTGTGACTTATCTCCATTGGGGTACTATATGTGATGGTGATGGTTATAGATTTCAAAGGGACATCCATAAAATTTTAAAGAGTGGGGGCAACACAATGATCAGCAATGCACTAAATAAAAGGGTATAATCCTAGTAGGCCATAAATTGCACATTCCTTGCTATTATGTGTGCTTTAATGGAGATTAACATAAAATCAAAGAAGTATTGATGGGGGTGATCTACCTCTTGTTGAATAACCATTTCATGTAATTATATATTGATGTACTCAAGCATGTGAAAGATAAGAAAGGTGTCATAGTGGAACTCAACCCAAAATCCTAAGATTCTTAGATGTTGAGGATCATGCTATTTCTAATCAATATGGTATATTCATATGTTGGAGCAGCCAAGATCTTCTTGCAAACTCAAAATAATCCACAAATGAGAATACAAAATGAAAAAATATCATAAGCATGTGATGTGTTGTAAAATGTACAAATGAACCTTTCTTATAAAGGCAAGGATGAAGAGGTGAGAAGGTAGAAGTCAAAATCTAACTACCTCTCCAAGTATGAAACAAGTGTAGGTCTCTATGGAAAATTTATGGGACACTTGGTGAGTCTATATAAGGTGAGACAAAATTCTAGATAACCTCTAAGTGAGATTAAGTGGAGTGTGAATAGGACTCTACTAAGTATGCTAAAGTCTAGTTAGTTTGATAATTCCTCTTTTCACACTAACACTCCCCCTTAAGAGATACTAAGGGAGTAAGCTAAACACTGAAAATATGAGTCTCAACAACAAGGATTGATAAGGTACTCATGTACAATAATGATCTCTCATAAATAGAGAAAAAGGAGAAAACCCAATGGGAACAAAACTCTCCAAAAGAGAGAAAGAGAAGGATAAGACCTCTTGAAAAGATGTCCCATAAGGATAGGAATATGATGATGAAAAACTCTTGAAGCATGTCGAAGCTGTAAACTTTTCCAAAGATGAATTGGTGTCTGCTAGAATCAATTAACCTCCAAAAAATATAGATCAAGATAAGAGATACAAAACATTGCATGAGGAACATATAGAACACTACTCAACCATGAATATACATATAGCACAAAGGCAATCAAACTCTATGAATTTTAAGATGTAGATAGTACTATGATTCTAGAGTACAATCAACAAATGCACAAGTGACACATAGTACACTACTAAAATGTGTATCATAGTGCTCTACATAAGTACTAGAATCTCACAAAATATGATCCACTGAAATAATCTCCCAATAGAAGAGACAAGATAAAAGGTCTATGATACCCCCACAAAATTAGAAGGTTCCTCCACTACTCCATTGAGACCAAGGAAGAATTAGCACAACATTGTGATAATTCTACCCTTAATGTTGACAAGGAAGAGGTATAGGCAGACTAACTGAAATTGGGCACAAAGGTGTGCACATGAATTAGACCCAACATTAGGTCCAAAAAGATGTATAGGAAACTAAAAAAGTGTGTGCATTAAGACATGCACACATGAGGTGAGAATCATGAGGATCCATTGTTGTGATGGAAAATCAAGGCACTACACAACCCCCCATTATAATTTATAATTAAGTGTAAGTACGGAATTCTCTCCATAAGGAAAACATGTTTAGTTATTGTAGCACTTTATATGAGTACATTTATAAACTTATTTGTTGTTTTGAGTTCTTACAAGTTTATGTCATGAGGTGGACAATGAAGACGTATATCAAGTATTCCTTTCAAACCTCAAGAAAATGAAAAAAATAGAACATGAAAACCCCCATTATTCAAAGAATGACCCCCCTTAAATGATATAGCACTTTATTTTAGTGCATTACAGATTCCACAAAGTGGATTTGATGTACAAAACCTCAAAATAGACATATACTCAAAATTTAAAATTTTGGAATATATTCATCAAAAATTAACATCACTATTGTGTATAGCTTGAAAAATCATGCAGGTTGAAAAAAATGGGACCAAAAAATGAGTCTATATGCTTGAGAAAGAGGCTCCTGAAGTTGAGCAAAAATCTGAAAGAAGCTAATGATGAAGGGACAAACTTGGGGTTGAAAATTGATGATGTCATGTTGACATCATGATGATGTCATGTTGACATCATGATGATGTCAATAGTGGAATATTCTAAAATTTTACTAGAATATTCCTCATGGTTGGAATATTCCAAAACCACTTTTCATTTTTTGAAAAACCACTCAGAAAGTCCAAAATTGTCCTCCAAAAGTCAGAAAACTACTAATCTTGGGCGTATGCGGTTTTGACTGCATAGTGTTGATGTTAGCAAGGTATTACATAGGCTAACTACTAATGTCATCACTACATAGTATTGTACCTTGTGAAAATAAAATATATATATATTAAAAAATTTACTGCACAGAGACCAATATAACACATATTTTGAGACGAATGTATATGAATCAAGGCACGAAGGTTGAAGCAACTTGTTGATGAAGTATGTTGCTCACAACTATACAACTGTATGGATTTGTATGGATTTCCATATAGCCATCCATGGATGGGCCTCCAAAACCTCCAAAATTCATCTGTAGTAAAAAATACAAGTGTTATATGTAAAAATTCATCTCTCAGCCCTTCTAAGCACAACCATGATGTCTATTTTGTTTTAGAATGCACGATTTGAAACTTGATGTTCATGACCCTCACAAATTCAAGAGAGAAAGGGATTGGAATTGCAAGCTTTCTCTAATACCATGTTTGATTAGTCAATATCTACTTGTAAAATCAAGACAATCCACAAATAAGAATAATAAAAAATGAGAAAATATCATAAGCATGTGATGTTTTGTAAAATGTACAAATGATCCTTTTTTTATAAATGCAACGATGAAGAGGTGATAAGGTAGGATTCAAACTCTTACTATCCCTCCAAGTATGAAACAAGTGTAGGACTCTATGGGAAAGTGTTGGGATACTTAGAGAGTCTACATGAGGTGAGATAAAATTCTAGGTAACCTCTAAGTGAGCTTAAGTGTAGTGTGAATAGGACTCTACTAAGTATGCTAAAAGTTAACTATTGTGATTTAATACCAAGGTGTAGATTTGGTCTTTGTTTTATTTGGCTCAAATCACAACATCAAGGTCAACACAATATCTAGTTATATCTTCCCAAGATTGGGCAAAAGGAAAAACTGTGAACTCAAACATAGAGAGCAAGGTGATAGTCATTGATTTAACATTGAGGAAAAAGACCCCATTTTAAAATTGGTTGAGGAGAAACTAGACCATGGTGTTAGTTGTGATAAAATAAGGGAGCCAACATAGGTGTGTGATACCAATATCTATCTAAAAAGAATTCCTAATTTCAATGCCATTTGAGTTAACCTGTGTATGAGTTTTTGACACCCCTACATCATGACTTACTAGCATCTCATTATCCTTACGTTATAAATAGATAGTGTATTTGATGTTCTAGCACTTGAATGAACCCCATACATCTTCTTTGATCTAGTATCTTGATATAACATGCATCGATTCAAGGCTAACAATGATCACTAGTTGGGCTCCACTAGAGTTGTCCTATCTAATATATCCTTATGCAAGTTAAACTACAACATACCTTTATATTCCTCATCCTTGTCCTAAAACACTAGGATTCATGGTATTTTTTCTAGTGTCACTACTACTACTTAATTTCCTAGATGTGGGGCACTAGGAATCTCAGTAGAGTGATACTTCTATAGAGAGATTGAAGGTTAAATATTTTACAATTGGCACAAAATTAGTTATTCCATCCAATGAACAGGGATAAAAGAAGATATCAATTAAAGGGGAAAATAATGCAAGGGTTAGATATAAACACAAATCAAAATCCCAATTAACTAATTAAACCCATTACCAATGAAGTGACAAGTTAATAATTACATGAAATCAATAAGAAATGAATGAAATTAACTAAATCAAACCTTAGTTTTACCTCACCCAAGAATGCAAGTCCTTACTCTATTGATGAATTATGCTTTGAAATGTTGGATTGCTCAAACTAGCATAACCCTATTGTGCAAAAGCTCAAAATATGGATGAATTTGCTTCACTTGCCTTAATGGAGGTCAATTTTCAAAATGTGAGAAGTCCTTTGAACGAAAGATGAGTTTTGTTTTATAGATTTGTAGATATTTGATCAATGACTGAGATTGAAAGATCAGATTAATGGTGGTGAGTGAAATAAGGGATGAGGATGAATGCATGAAGAGGAAAGGTTTAGTTAACTAAAGCTCTTCCCTAAAATTTAGGAAGATATTTTGAGATATTTTGGAGGGAAGATATTTTAGAATTTGAATTTGAATTTCAGAATATTCCTTTTGCAGGGAATGTGCAACTAAATGAATTTAATAATTCATTTAATTATGGAAGAAAATCAGTTAATTAAATAATTAAGAAATTATTTAATTATGTGGGATTAGAAGAATAAAGATTTTTAATTAAATAATTAAAAAATATTTAGCCAAGTGGATTTGAAGAAAACTAGAAATTAAAGTGGGAAGGAGAAATTTGAAAATTAATTAAATAATTCAAAATAATTTAATTAAGATAAAATAGAGGAAAAATAATGAATTAATCAAATAATATTAATTATTCAATTAATAAAGGAAAATTGTTAGTTTAATAAAATAATTAGAAATTAGTTAATTAAAAGTGATGAAATGAGGAATAATGAGTGAAATGACAAAAATGGTGAAGTATGGGAATACGTGATGTGTTGGACAATTTTAGGTGTCTTCATTTTGCCCCTCTTTGAGACAATGTACCTGTTATGGTGTTTCAAAGATATAGTACTAATTTTTTTAAAAATAGGAAAAATATGATGCCCCACTCTGCCCCAATGGACGAAGGAATGATGGGAGGATGATAGGTTTCACCCTTGAGAGGTCAGTCAAAAAAATGATTTTCAGGTCAAGCTCACGACAGGATGATAGGATAGGTTCAATGAAGAAGGGAGAAAAAATAAAGTCCTAGTTGATGACGAAACCAATTAGGAAGGTCAAGGAAGGATGAAATTGGGATGTAGGGGTGGGAGGGGTGAAATCCAAGATTTTTGGGTCTATATATAAATAGTTGGTCATTTTCACCTCATTTACATTCTTAGAGTTTATAAATTTTAGAGCTCAAAGTGAGATTTGGTTGTGAAGTTGTTGCAGCAAGCTACACATTGCATAGACAAAGTCCACTAGTTCCAATGGCTAGCTGGAGTAGATCCCCCAATACGTATCTAACCCTTTCGCATTTGCACGTAGGTCTAGGTGCAATAAATTCTAAGTCTAGGGAGTCCATCAAACGTGTTGACCTAGGATCAACACTTTTAAAACCTGATGTGATGTGTTTGAAACCTGACAATGCTTTTGATTGCATTGTGATGCATTTGACAAAGTGTCACTTATGAAAAGTGGTTCTCTTTTAGCTCGAGGCATTTGAAACGCAGATCGCTTATGATTAATTAAAGTGACACTTTTGAAAAAGAGTCTACTTATGATTGTGATAAAGTGATGCTTTAGTAAAAAAAAGGTCACTTTTGATTTAGGGATTTGCATAATTATATTTTTTTCAAATTTTCTGATAAATTGACGTTGTGGGAGTTATGCTTGCAAGTTGTATTGGATCCTATTCTTTCTAGGGAGTGACAACCACAAATTTTGGATCAAATGGTCCATTTTAGTGAGATGGATGTCGAGTTCCTCAGAGACATCATTCTATTCCAAATTGCTTATATACTAGAGATGAGAGCACATCGGGCATTTATGATATTATGGAGAGATGGAATTTAGAGACATCCCCCTTCAGGTTACCTATTAGTGAGGCCACCATCATATTCGAGGACATGTGGCACATTATGAGGATTCCTATAGAGGGAGCTAGGGTTAGCTATGATCCTGATTCAAGTGCAAAGGCATTAGAGCAGGTTTTGTTTAATGATGACTTGGATATAGATGATGGTCAGATTGATCTTAGAACCTATATCAGAGTTGCAGATGACATCATCTTGGTTGTAGTAGGACTTATTTGTGGGAAAATCATGCCAAACTGTCGATCCAAAGGATTTTTAGTTGGATGGGGCCATGTCCTAGAGTAGATGTTACAGGATGGTCGAGCATATGCATGGGAACCTTGCATTCTTGCACATTTGTACCATGATATGCATCAGGTGGTTTATAGATCAGCCACCAGTTTATTGCCTAGTGTGATACTACTTCATGTCTAGGTGTGGGAGCACATAGTTGTCACGTGAACAATTGGGGAGGTAACCCAAGTAGTGAGGGACCCTTTTGTTTATAGATATGACAAATTTTTAACACAACAATGGCTTGGGGATTTAGACTACTGGAGGAGGATCATTGACAAGATCAATACATTCAAGAAGATACACAACATTCTACAAATCCCAATAACTAACTATCTAGACACTTAAAATCATCCATCCTCTCATCCCAAAGCAACATGCCAATCCACAAATGACCACAGACAAGGGAAACCAACTGAATCTACATAAATACTATAAATATTTATGGATATAGATAGTCCACATATAAGTCTTCAATGCAACTGATGGGTAAAGGCAACCCACTAAATTGCACAACTCATAAATCCCAAATAGTGAAACATGTAAACTCATCATCACATTAGTAACATGCAAATTGAGATATCAAAGAGGATAACGTGTATATTTCAAGACTCACACACCAAATCATCATCAGACCTAATTTTCCAAACAAGTCCACAACTTGGTACCACATTCAAGGAACTAAATAAGCATTTCTACAAATCTACAATTATTTTCATTTAGAAAGTTCTAAGGGTATGAACACAATCTCTCCACAGCTCTACAAACCATAGATTTTTGTTAGCATGTAAAACTTGCAAAACCATCTTGTGTAAATCTAAATCCACTTAAACACCCTAACATTAACATCATCACATATCTCATCTAAAATAATGGAATGCATCAAGTTTTTACAAACCCACAACTTTTATAAAAACAAGAAAACTGTAAAACCTTAGAAAAGCTAAGTTATCCAAGATCATTCAAGTCATATAATGACCTACTCTACAACTTATTGGGGAAAAAATTGTCCAAAAGCTTATAAAATATACCAAATTCACAACCCACAAATAACCAGTGGCTAATCATGTATCAACATATCCTCACTAAGAAAGCTACAAACCTCCTCAAACCATGCATGAAGCATACATGCAAAACTGCAACTATCTTACATCTATAAATACCCCAAGGGAATCATAATCTAAAAAATAGTTTATCTGTAAATCCACAAAACCACAAGTTTCGATTAACCATTTAAAACCTGCAAAACCATAATGTCACTGGCATACATGCAAATCCATATCCACTTAACATCTGGAAGACCCATAATATCATAATCTCCTTTTAATACAATCTTATGATACCATATTTATTTTATGTATTATTGCTTTAACAAACTAATGATTAATTTAAAATAAATAATAAAAATAAATAACAAATAACCTTTGACATTAATTATAAACATAAAGACATGCAAGCTATGATATTCTCATATAATTAGACGCTAATGATACAAACAAATAATGATGTAAGTTTAAATAAATAATAATAAGAGAAATTCAGCACATATAGTAATAAGAAGACTTACATTTAAAATAAATGTACTAAAGCTAATCTCAGAACTACTCCTAGTCACTCTAAATAACACAGACTTGCTAACCAACTCTTTGAACCTGTGCAAGATGTGGCAATCAAAGGATTTGAGAAATCAGTCTCAAACATTGAGAAAACCTATTACAATAGATCATACAAAAATCTCTATAACATGTTTAATGTTTAAATGTCTCTGTAATTCCTATTATTAAATGCATATATACATTGCTAGTCACAATGTTCTTATTGCATTCAATTCACTAGTTTTTTGTATCTAAGTTGAATCTTTGGAAACTTGTATTTATTTTGCTTGTAAGGGGGTGATTCAAAGGTTGAGGAGTCTGGAATTAACCCTGTTAAATTGTATTGTATAAAAAATTTCAAGGCCTTTATAGAAAACCCAATTTTTGTGTGTCCTGCAATCATAGTATTCTGTGAGATAACATTTCTTGATCACCACTATACTTGCAAGTACAACTTCAGACAAATAATCCATGCTCCTAATTTAGCACAGGTATCAACACCAGTGTTATCCTAGGTGACTAAAATTTTTAAATTGTCTTACTAGTATTTCTATATATTTAAGTATTGTAATGGATATTGGTAATAATAGATAACCTTTAATTAACTCCATAGCATATAGTTTTTATGAAGAAGATTATAGGTTGTAGGATACCTGTAGGTTAGATACTCTAATGGTGTGCCATTATTTTGACTATTCTCATGGCATGTCATTTAAATATCACCACACCTCACAAAACTCATATCTTAAACCCAATAAAATTTGACCTTTAAAATATACTAAGATAAAATTAAACTTATAGGTTGGATTTTTATGGTTCCCGAGTTATAGATCTCAACAATATAGTGTTTAAAGCATATTGTAGTATAGTTATTGACATTTGATAAAATTTCACAATAGATTTCATAGGAAAGATTTACAGTGAATTCATAATAAGATATAAACGACCCAGTCCATACAACATTGTTTAAACTAAAAATCATGTGTAGTGAACACTATAGGGTACCTATGACACATGGTCACCACCCAAGTAGGAGTTGAGCAGTTCTCTGTTATGAAGTATGGAGTCTTAGCTTGTATAAGATACAAATAAAGGCTTAAATTCTCCTCTAGAATTCATGATTTATTAGGTAACTATTCAACTTGGCCTTAGATCTCACTGGCTATTGACAGTGTAGTTGCCAATTGCATTGAGATATATGTAGATTTGACATAATTCATTATATTCATGTTGTACCCATCTATCTTTTTTTCTTGTGGGAAAAATAAATTATCTCCCTATTTAACAATTGATAATCAAGGTGATTGTATGATATCAATTCCATTTCTTTAATCTTCATTTCCATTTTTTTTTCAGGATAGTTGAATATTGTAAACACCATTAGTCTTATATGGGTATGTAGCATCTCTATTGATAAAAAAATTATCTAGCATCAAAAAATTATCTGTTATAATAGAAATATCAAGTGTATATAAATCTTAATATATATTACTCATTGATACATTTTCTTTTTCTCCATTATTTAATCCATTGAAAAGATCTATTGGTTTAAATTATTTGACCTAACTAATTTATCCACTTCATTAAAATATATAATTAGTTGAGTAATGGAAGGGAAAGATTTGTAAAAATTCTAGTCTCATATAGTAATCTAAAAGAATAGTCTATATGTTTTAAATTTGCATTCATTTCCTTCATAGTCTTGTGTGAGAAAAGTATATATTAGTTAGTTTATTGAGTATATAGAGTCTTCTTGTATTTTCAAGTAATCTTTTATGAATGGCCTTCTCAAGTTTAATTATTAAATATCACGTATAATTAACTAACCATTATCGAATTTGGTGAACAATATAGTACCTTCTTATTCTATAAACAAAAGAATTTATTAGTTCAACATTTGGATCATTGAAGAATATTCATGTGATCAATAGAAATACTTGGTTCATGTCTCTATAAATCTAGTATGATATACTCCTTGATCAAACTATTAGGACAAGGACAAGGCAAATCAAATCACTTCAAACTCAACACTAACTATGATCTAAATACCTACAGTTGTGTTATTACACTCTAAGCATAGACCAATATAAACTATTACAATATTTTTTATGGAATTATCAAGTCATGTTATACTTCGTAGCTTCTACTCTTCGAAAGCCTTGTATATATTATGTCTACTGATTTAGGTTTTGTTTTTGGTAGTATCAAACAATGAACAAGTAAAAAAGAAAAAAAGAGAATATAATTAGTGTTTTTATACTTTATTTACCTATTATTCATACATGTAGACTTCTCAAATATTCTCACTAGTTGACATTTCTATCATTGGATTGGTATGTGGGTTTCACATCAATTACTTATGCCATGTTATTATGTTTAAAATTATCTTTTTAAATTTCATAACTAGATAATAATCTATTTGAAAAGTGGGTATATTTAATTATGGATTTAATACTCCTTAGTGACAAGTGGTTGAGGTCAAAAATAAATTTAGTTATATTTTCTTATTTATATTTTTGATAGTTTGGGTATCAACTTATTTGTATAGTATTAATTTCAATAGAATCAATTTAATATTATTGCATTATTTATCAATGGTTTATTTTAGTTAACAAATTGATATTTATATAGAATTGAGTTATTTCTCATTTGATATTCATTAAGTATTCTAAAGTAGTGATTTATTAAACAATAGTTTTATATATGTCCTTTTGCTAAGTTAGCAAATAGGTATTCATTAAGTTTGACATAATAGACTATGAAGTAGAGTAGTATGTTGGACTTTGAAACATTAATAAGAATACTTATACCTTGATTAATATATAGGCTTTTATGTCTAAAAAATTAGAGTTGCTCTTAACAATCCATTAACTTGAGTGTAAGTTTAATCCTTGGAAAGGATGAAAATTTTGAGAAATATACTTATTGAGATTTAAAACTAATATTTGTGACTTTGTTTATGAGTATGAAAGATTAAATATGAGACAGGAAAACTCAAGGAAGTTAAGTGTCAAATGTATGAAAATATCTTCAATAAATATATCACTCAAGATGTAGAATCAATCAAGGACCACATGTGATGTGCACTTAAACCTAACACACAAGGTGGATTAGCATCTAACAAGGTATGTTCCTTATCCATTTATCATCTAATTTGATTCAACGAAGTAGTTGTTGCACATCTTATATTTTCTTCTTTTACTTGATTTGCAAATATGGTGTATTATCTTATCATTCTATTGATTATTGTTATAGGCATTAGGTTAAAGAGGTTATTGAAAACATTAAGATATTTTATGTGTATACAATATCCTTTTCTTATTATTTCTCATAGTAAATGAGTAGATTGAGGATACTTATGGATTATAATGTTAATGAGGAATCATGGTAATTTAGTATAATGATATTATTTCTTTGGTTTCTTTGCATTGAGTTATTTATGTTTCATTATGTAAGGTGATTTTCAAAATCCTTATCTCTTAATAATTCTTTCAATCTTATACAATTAACTAAGGTTAGTGAAACACTTCTAATCTTGGGAAAATTCTTCTGTCAATCTAGCGTGCATAAAATTTTGTAGATTACTAGATAGTTAGTTATCAATGGAATAAATATGGAGTTGTTGATCTAAATATGATATGAATTACTACTGAATATGCATTCATGCACAAATTTTTTAGTGGAAAGGTGAGTACCTAATGTTAATTCTTGTTGATCAATTATTTTGTTAGGAGAGAAAGATATCATTTGAATTAGTATAACTATCATGGTATTTTCATGTTGGTTAGCTATGAAGATATTGTGCATAGTTAGCAAGTGATATCATTTATATTCATGGGTTATAAATGTTGTTTATTTATTAAATTGTTAATGATAGTCCTATTTAACACCTTGTATAGAATGCATAAGGTCTCTTAATTATCTTGATTGATTAAAAGTTAGTGAGAATTGAGTTGCATATTAAAGATAGCTTAAGAATCTTGCTTGAAATTAGAATGAAGTAGATTTGAATTTATAGTAGAATGCTTCCAACTAATGGTAAGTGGTATCATAAGTAAAATTACTTCAATTGAATAATTAAGGTTACGATTTATTGATTTGTTGATCATATAGTTATTGTGGTTGAATGATCTAGATGTAGTTAGACATGTTAACCTGATTAGATTTGAGTAAATGTAATATCCCTCCAATAAAATTTTAATTCAAATCTAAAAATCTCATTTTTAATCAAACTCAAATTAGAGCAAATCAGGTAATGCAAGTAAATGAACACCAAATTACACCAAATTGAAATCATATATTGAGCAATTGAAATGGAATGATATATTTCAGATATTATCATGGAATTACATCAATATATTTGTCATGTACATCAGAAAACAACAGTGAATAGCTGTAGAAAAATACATCAAATCTCCAAACTGGAAGCCTAAACTCACACCGAAACTGGAGTAAGCTCCACATAAAATCACCACAAACTTCATACAAAGTTCTGGATAAAAAAGTACATGTATGAATACTAAAATGACATCAAAATATGCTGCTCACAACAAAAATACAATCTGAAATTTAGAAATCTACACTATGCACTCCAAACTACACCAAACTCCTACAATCAAATTAGAATAAAGAACACAAACCAAAAGCTTTCACCACAATGACTATCTCTAAATGAAATTGCACTTGGAAACCCTTAGAACCATTGTCTTTGATCCTTAATCCCCCTGGTTTATCGGCCCTAGAGATTCATCCTTCATCATTTTACCAACCTCTGAAGAATCGTCACAACTTGTGAGAGAAAATAATGCATAGAATGATTTCCAACTTGGAAGACAAGCAATAATATATCAAACCACTACCAACACCAATTTCAATGCCCAAATCCCATTCCCAAGGGATGGAATCTTGAATTTGAAAGATTGTAACTCCCACCAACAAGAATAGGTTGCCATAAAGATTGTAACTCTCGCTGCCAAGAGAAGAATCACCAATTTGACTGTTAACATGCTCCATTAGAAACCCACACCCAAATTGGTACCAAAAATATAATTTATGAATATTCATAAAATTTTCACCCAATAATAATTTAATTAATTCACTTTGAAAACCCAACTTTCCCAATTCATATGTAGGTCCTAACTTTCTACTTAGGAAATCGATATTGCTAAAAATAGTGAATGTTATTTTTTAGAAAAGGGACACTTGAAACAGGTCTTGGCTTCAGATTGCTTGTATCAATGATAGAACTCTGGATGGTTGAGGGTGTTTTCAGCTACATATTCACCTTTAAATAGGAAAATCCTTCCATTTGATTAAGTGTTTGGTGGTGCTTTTGTTTCTTCGCTTCATCTCTCTCATTTCCAAAACTCTTTCAAGTAACACATTATGCTTTCCCTCATCATCTAATGGTGGAAACTTAGGAGAAATCACAATTTATTGTCCCACCACTTTCTAGAAACATAAAAAATGAAATACATTGTGTATTTTACAATGTAATGGAAAATCTAGCTCATAAGCTACTTTTTGTAAGATCCCTTGAACTTTTTTCTCCATTTTTCTTTAGTTAAATTTGATTATATGGCTGCAACACAAAGAAATTTCCAATCTAGAAATTAGAGAAAACACCAACCTCCAATACTTTCTCCATTTTCTTCCTATTGGTGTACATGTGATGGAGGGTATTATAATAATACTTCCCTATATGCAACCATTTCTCCCAAACATCATGTTGATGATGTGCCACTGATGAGCTATCCTACTCAAACTAAGCTCTCCCCACTTGGAATCTCACAAAGAAAACACCATCCATCCAAATACTAAAATCCATGAGAAGAATGGAATTGATGCCATGGAATATGTCCTGCTAAAGTAACTCAGAGAAGACCACCTTAGCAAACTCCCTGCCAATCAGGATCCTAGGTAAAGTACAAGTTACCCTTCTCAACCATAAAACATAATTCCCAACATCATTACCACCAATATAAATCAAGTCAATCACTATCATCTCAAGATTTTCAACTAAAATCCTCTATTTTTGTCATTGGAATCAAAACAGACATAGCGTGGGAAAATGTCTCAATATGAAATTATAGGTTTGATAAGTAATCACAGGGCATATGAGGGAGTGCAGGGGATCATCCCAATAGAAATCGAGGTCACGCACCATGGTGAGGCTCGAGAGTTGCTTTTAAAAGCCAAATTTATGCTTATACTTTATTATTGTAAATCTAGACCATTCATCATTAGGTCTTAGATTTGTGGTTGACATTTGTTGACGAATTTCCTACATAGCGAAAACCCTATTTATGAGAATTGTTATGTCTGATTGTGTATGATGTATTCTAAGGTTACGATAACAGAATTGGCGGCTGCCTTTGGATCTCTAGTTGGTGATACTCCTATGAGAGCTTTCTCTACAAGAAATGACCTTAATCTGTGATTTCTAAATAATATATTGGGAGGATTTTGGAGTGTGGGTTTTTTCTCCCAAAATGGTTTTCCCATGTAAATTACTATTTTGTGGTTTGCATGATATTTATGTTTATTTATGTTTAAGTTTTTGTAACTATTGTAAAGATCTATAAATTTTTGCATTATCCTTCTCTCAAGATTAGTGTATGGTGTTGTTCTACTACCTTAGCTTCCTTACATTAACGTCCAAGTGTCAAATGGAAAATCCTTGAGCACACCAAAACAACCAAACCACTACAATCATTAAATTGTCATCTAAAATCATGCATGCCATCTCCACAAAGTAACTATAGTGAGCGTCTCTCAACTAAGTGGAAACATTGAATGGATGAACTACATCCAAAAAATACTTACAACCAACTACCCAGAATTCTTCCAATACTCAACAACAATCTACTCATGAAAAGATATCTCCATAACAAAAAAAAGATATAAAGGCAACAATAACCAAATTGAAATCCAATTGAAAACATAGGAGAGATGAGTATGGTAGTAGCAACAAGATCATCCCCTATGGTCAAATTATCTCTACCATCCAACCTCACCCAAGAACTATTCAATTTTTGGGCTAAAGAGACCATCCAACTCATCTGAAAATCAAGATCTAGAGTCATGTACAAGTTGATCGAGAAGTGGGTAGCAGTACTAACACTAGAGGTTGACCCACTACTACCATCTTGAGACAACATCTCATGGTAAGAAACTGCACCTGGGTCCTAAATCTTGCAATCAACTCCAATCTCATCACTAAAATTGATTAGATCTCCATCAACCAATTTAGAAAGTGGATTGTCATGAGTTGAATTGAAATCCATCATAGATATAGGATTATCAACAAACTAAAAAATTGACATCAACTCCAAAATCAGGTTCATCCTCTTGTTGATCCAAACTCCTAATTTTTAAACTTTTGGGCCTTTGTGCAAGATCATACTTCTCTATTACCTGTTCAACCTTCTTGGCCCTTTCTCTAATTTCCTTCTCCCTGAAATATTTACCCTCATAGATTTGATCACTTTCCTCTAGAATTGCCTCTTGGATACTATCCAAAGTAAAGCTTACTAGTGAGCTCACTAACTTTTCCCCTTAATTGTGTAGTCATGGACAGGGTCTCATCTACAAACTTGTTAGCTCCATTTCTATCATGTGTCATGTGCAAGTAGGCTATTTTAATCTCTTTCATGGTGTTCTTCATTATTTGCAAATCAAAAATGGAAACATCAAGCTTATCTTGGCCTCTTGGTTCATTTTGGGTTATGCTTTCTACTTGTCTATGTGTACTATCTAGTCTAGATAAAATTTGCACTTCATTTTCAGTAGACACCAAGAATTGATTCTTACAACTCCCCTCATGAACTTCACATTTTTGCAAGGTTAAGAGTTTTCATTGCATTGCATGCAAAAATAAGAATCTTCTTCATACCTATCATTAACTTCACCATGGTTGTCCCAAATATTATAAACTTCTCCTTGACCATCTTGACAAAAACATGTAGCATCAAGTTGAAGATCCAAACCAACAAGGCTACAACATCTATGCTCATAATCAAGGATTTTATGTCTTTGCTCAAAATCAAGGCTATTTTTTTTTTCTCAAAATCAGCACCAAGCAATAATAATTCAAATTGGTATTTAGTATCGTCAACATACCTTTCACCCTTAGCTTCTTCAATACCATCCTCCAAGAATGACTCCTGAGATGAATCTAAAACAACATTATAATGAAAGAGAGATTTTGGAAACTAGGAACACTGAGAGAGGGGGGTGAATCAGTGTTCCACAATTTTGAATCTCAAATCAGATTTTAAACTATCAACAACAATATTCAACTTCTAATAGCATCCACAACAAATAAATAGAAGGAAACATGCATGCACATTAATGAGACAATGTGAACACTTAACAACACCCAAAATTTTCACGTACAGACCCTGTGAGGAAAACTTCGATGATTAATCACCAGCCTCCTCTTCAAGTGATAAAGGGGAATGCACTTGCATTGAGGCACAACGCCTAGAGCTCCACACCTCGAAAGAAAGCTCCTTTTACTTACAAATATATTTGATGTACAAAATGTTGAGCGAGAATTTGCTTGTCTGCAAATGCCTGGATTCAGTTCCAATGAAGCACACAATCAAATTCTGGATCTTTTATCCAGATTGCTCTTTTGCTCTACATACAAAAACCCTTATGTTGTTCAAACATATCATCTAATATTACCTCACATAACTGCTCTGTACATTTTCGCTTTTACACCTTCACTCCTCTTGATCTTCACACACTTTTGACATTTTCAAAAGGATTTTCCAATCTCCTTTATATACCCGCTAACAAGAATTTTATTTTATATGACTTTAGGGCAAACCAATATTTTTTCTGCATAATATTTAAATCACTAATTATAATTGATGCATACTGACACAAGTCGTGAATATAGTAGGGAACCCAACCAAAATTCCAAACATAAGAAATAGTTAAACACATACTCCTTATACATCTGGAACATGCCATACATAACAGGTCGGCCATAATGAGAAAATAAGCAATAAATTATTCTACCGAATCTCCAAACTCATACTCGATATGAGCACCACAAAGGTCACGGTGGGATAGCATACGACACTGACAAAGATTCCCCTTGGGATCACAACGAATAGTGATCTGGTGAAGTATCTAGACCAACTTACCAACCGAATACTCTGTTCTTCATACATTTTGTTGGTAGAGTATTGTCTTATTCTTTCCTTACCGATAGGAACTGCCACTAAACTGCGGACCATGCTACTGACCCCAGTTGCCATCAATGACAACACTAGCATCCAAGAACAATCTCCTAAATCCATATGCCAACAATCTCCCCTTTTGGCATTGATGACAACACTTAGTGAAAAATTACTAAGTGTTGAAACCAAAATCCAAAACTAGCATGATGAAACAACTTTAAAACACACAACAAAACACTACTCCCCTTTGGATGGCTTAAGAATTTTTCCTTTGCATTCTCCCCACACACAATTAATGACAACTTCCTTCTTTTTCCTAAAACTTATTTCTTGTACTCTTCCTTAATATTATTTTTTTCTCACAGCTTGTTGATTGCAGAATTAATCAAAATTTGAAGAATTTACCCATATAAATCGAAAATTACTTCCTGCTTATCTTTCATTTCAAGGAGGAGAATTTCTTCCAAGATTCCACTGTAATCCCAGTAGCAATTATCAAACTATTATTTTCTGATGTTTTGTTACCTAAATAAGGGATTCGGGAATGGTGATGGTTTCCTCTAGTTTTTCTCCTTTCTTTAAAACTTCAACCATTTGCTCTAATCTGCATTCAGTCAGGTCCTTCACTTTCCAGAAGGAGTCCATAAGAGTGTTTTTAGCAGAGTGAATCTTTGCATGTTCAACATCTCATGAATATTCTTCTTCACTTTCATCCTTGTATCCTGTGAATATCACATGATTCTATCTAGTCAGCAAGCTCATTCTCAATTTGTTCCAACTTGTCCTTGTATTTTCCAACCATGTGAGGCCACCTAAGACAATAATTGAAGATCTTATTCGCTGAGTCAATGCATTGTCTTAGTAAGTTCATTTTCTTCTTTAGTTTGGTAAGAGTTAGCCTAAACTACATCTTCAAATGTGAGATTATTTCCTCTTCATTTTTGTCCTGAGACACAGAGTCCATAGCCTCCTTGATACATTGAATAAATTCTTCTGGAAGCACATTCTATAGACCTTTTAGATCAATGTTATTATCAATAAAGTATCTTCCTAGGGTGTCTTCAATGAGGTCCTATTCATATGATGGACCATTCATCCATATGTCAGTTATCTTTTGCATTCCATTTTCTTCTTGAACAATCTGCAATATCTTTGCTTTGAGTAGGGCACCTTCTTCTTTACTTTCATACATAATAACTTCTGGCAGTTTCAATGGTTTTAGTTTGATCTCTTGAATTATATTCCTCCAGTCTTGCTCGACTTCATCTTCAGCTATATGATTTTTACCTTTTCATGGTTTGTTGACTTGGGTGTATCAGGAGGTGTCACCAATAACTCTCTCTTCCCAGCACTTTTTCTCTAACTAACGGAGGATGATCAGTGCCATTAGCTTTTACCAAAGGAATACCATTTCTTAACAATTTCCAAAGGATTCTCCACCAAACTTGTTCACCATTTTCAAAAGAATTGAAATGCTCAAAATTTTTCTTGCAAACCGACATATTTTCCTTCCATACCACATTGTCATTCTGAGGCAAGCAATTCAGGAAATACATATAGCCAGGGTACCAAACCTAAAAGAGTAATCTATACCCTTAGTCAATTGCACATTCTCCATTAATTGATCCTTGATAATCCTGAGATCAAGTCTTCATTTATATTATCATTTTGTGTGCAATATAGATTACTTCTAAGAATGTTGATCCTTCCGATTTGGAAAATATTGTATAATTCACGTACAATATACCTTTTTTTTATTAGGCTGCAGAAATCGTGTTGTATATTTATAAAGCCATCTAAAATTACCACGTGTTGTATTTGGCGCATTCACGCCCTCAGAATTTGCTGCAGGACCCAGGAGACTAGGGCTTCAGGCCAGCCTCCTGTGAGGAAGACTTAGCCAACCGAGCTGGGGCCCCGCCCACATACCTTCTCTGTGTTAATGGGTCTTTGATTGATGTAATTGTTGGTGCCCTCGATCTCCTATTTTACTGGTTAGAGGCTTGACTATTATTCCAGATCGATTTCTTTTAAGGGACATCACAACATTTGCTAAACTTATTATATTTTAATACGTAATAGAAATTTGATAGGGTTTATCCGAATGAGACCTCACCATCAATCTATTCAAAGATAAAATGACTGGACATGCCAGCGTTAATGAAGTGAGGAAATTCATTCGGATATCAAGTTCTTGTGAGTTTTCCTCCTCCAAACTTCTTCAATTCAACTTGAGACAGTAATTTCATCCTAATAGCACATTTACTATCATCTAGAATTATTGTTCCTTTAGTTTTTTTCATTTTTTGTACTGAATAGGGTTCTACCGATCACCAAATGGATATAAAATTGATAAGCAATAGAGATACTTGAAAATTTGTTGCTAAATTGACTTTCCACTCCTTCAGAATTTTGCTGAAAAGGTTCTCCAACAGTTCTCCTTCAATGCACGGTGACCAATTAGGGTTCCCGTGCCCTTTATAACTACATGCTGCTTGTTAGCCGCGTGCGATATATTTTCGATTTTCGATTTACCGACAGCGAAGAATTCAACTGGACCTTCTGGCATTTTATCCAACTCAACAAATGATTGTGATACATTTGACAATGAATAACACAATCGCTGATGACATCCTGCGATTCGGAGCCAACTATACATAAGGGGACAAAATATTTTCATGAAAAACTCCCCCTAGGCCAATGGCCTTAAATTAATTGTTGGATGAACTATCATAGGGA
The DNA here is from genome assembly GCA_007258455.2 of Sequoia sempervirens. Lineage (NCBI taxonomy): Eukaryota > Viridiplantae > Streptophyta > Pinopsida > Cupressales > Cupressaceae > Sequoia > Sequoia sempervirens. The sequence goes on from VDFB02109042.1 coordinate 52,813,023, forward strand.
GCTTCTAGTGCAGTCTCATTACCTTCATCAAATCCATTCTTCTTTACCCATGGTTTTCTCATTTGATCTCTTATCTCTTCCATAGATGCTTTTCCTTTTTTGTCTTTCCATGAATTTCTTCCTTGATAAACTAGACCTCTTTTATTCATGTTTATGTTTCTACAGAATCTTGCAATGTGCCCAAGCTTTTTTACAATTGTAGCATACCATATTTTTCTGTTTATACCATCCATTCCACTGATTTCCTCCTGATCTGCACTGATTGGAAACATGTCCAAACTTCCCATAGATATAACATTTAACATTCCTTTTATTGATAGACATGCTTCTGCATTCTAATGACTTATGACCAAACTTTTTGCAGTTAAAACATTGACCAGAAAATGATGGATTGCCAAAACTTATCTTACTTCTACACTGAGAAGCCATATGCCCAAATTTATTACAAGCAAAGCAATATCCATTAAATTTTTGAGCATTATGTTTCCTTACCAGATGTCTTCTACCTTTGATCTTCTTTTCACGGTCCTTTTGTTCAGATCTGGAGCTCACATCCTTCTCATAGCCAAGACCTCGCCTATCATTTGCATCCTTTTGTCCTTTAGTTATTTCATCAAGCTTAGCAGAACTAATTCTGAACTTTTCCTTAAACTCATTTGCAGTAGCAAGCTCATCTCTGAGAATAACTACTTGTCTCTCAAGCTCTTGTTCATTTGTTCTAGATTGTTGCAGTTCAATCTCCAACTAAATGAATCCATTGTTAATTTTGTTGCATTCCTCAAATTTCTCTTTCAAGGACTGGGCTAGATTCTCCTCATGCTTCTTTCTTTCTTCAATCTCTTTAGTTAACTTCATTTCCATAGATTCTCTTTCAAGCTTTAGAGCAGTATTGTCCTTAGAAAGATTTTCACATTCTTCTATAATTTCTTTTAGGGTTTGATTCAGATGAATATCTTCCAGGCCTTTGCTTTCTTTTTGCTTCAACTAACCACCTGTGTCCATTGTAATCCAAGATCCACCTCAAGCTGTTAAACTCATAAGAGGAACCGGCTCTGATACCAATTGTTGGACACTAGGAACGAGAGGGTGAATCGGTGTTCCTGAACCAGATCTCAAGTGGATCTCGGCTATCAACGACAATGATGACTAGCCATCCACAACAAATAAATAGAAGGAAACATGCATGCACAGTGGTAGAACCAATGTGAACTCATAACACAAGATTTTTACGTGAAACCCAGGAAAAACTATGATGGAGATTAATCTACAAAGTATACTCTAATAAAAGTACCGATAAAGAGAATGCTTTGATGAGGAGCACTGCCACCTAGAGCTCCTTTGCTCAAGAAATTCTCACTACACTTAAATATATTTGATATTACAATAAAATGTTGAATTGCGATTTAGCATCTACAAATACTAGATTGAGTTCAGTAAATACAATCAAATTTTGGATCTTTTATCCATATCGTTCTTACTGCTTCTTCTTGCTCTATACAAAACCCTTGTATTATTTCAAACAGATCATTTAATCAACCCTCACACACTTTTCATTTTTTAACTTTGCATCTCCACTCTTCTTAGTCTTCACACTTTGGAAACTTTCAAAGTTTTCTGATCCTCCTTCTATACTCACTAACAGAATTTTAACGTAACCGTCTTTAGAACAAATATAATATTCTTTCTTATACGGCCAAATCACTAATTATAATTGATGTGTACCCACACAAGTCAGCTAGACTATAGTAGGGACCCAAACCAAAATTCTAAACATAAGAAATAGTTAAACACATACTCCTTATACATTTGAAACACGCCATCATAGCGAATTGACCCGCGGTGAGAAAGTAAGCAATAGTGGCCATTTAGTCTTCCAAGCTTTTAATTAGCTGACTAGCGACACCTAAAATTCACGATGGGATTCGCGCCCATGCTAAACAATATTCCCTAGGGATCCACACAACAAAATAGTGATCCAGTGAAGTATCCAAACCAACTTACCAACTGGATACTTTGTTCTTCAATACATTTTTTTGGTAGAGTATTGTCTTCTTCTTTCCTTGTTGATAGGAACTTCCACTAAATTGCGGACCATGCTACTGACCCCAGTTGCCATCAATGGCAACACTAGCAGCCAAGAACAATCTCCTAAAGCCATATGCCAACAAGAGATTCATCCCAAGATAGTAAAATCCTTCTTAGTCTTTGACACACTTGGATCCCAAGTGAAAGAGGGTTGATTGCTTCAATCAAGGTATAAGTATTCAATGTACTCCTTGTGAGTGGTTGCCTCTTTGAAAGAGCCACTCTCCATCTTCCTAGGACTAAAATATTCATCAACATCCTCTCTGTAGGCTTGGTTTATGGAAAAAGCGACAAAACCATATAAAGTCTCGTCAATGAAATAAGATCAATGGTCATCGGGAGCTAATTTGGAGATATCATCACCTTTGCTTCCTTCATGTCCATCTTCTAAAGGTACATTAGAGAACCCATCATCAGTATTTTCTCTACTAGAGACATCAAGGTATACATTAGTCTTATAATATTCACTAGATCAATCACAACTAGGATCCAAGGTTATCATTTTGTCATGTTCTTCATGCACATCCTTATCTTCCATCATTGCATGCATGTCCAAAGAGTCATCCTAAAACTTTATCACACATTCATCATGCTTCAAATCACTCACTACATCAAACTTTCTGATGAAATTCATCAAAAGAATTTACCTAAATTTGTACTTGGGTTTTCACACCTTGGTGCCACCAAACATGAGCAACTCCTTCAAGATGCAATATTGCATACCGAATGGAAACTTGCTCCATGGGACTAAATGTGAAATAGTCTAGCATCCTTTGTAACCATGCTCTAGCCAAGATTTTGTCTGATCTGTCAAAACTTGGAACTAAAGATTTAGTATTTTTACTCATGGGTTCCTTTCTACTAGGATCTCAGTGATGTTTGTAGCCCTTTGCAGTTGACATTATTTGCATCAAAGTGACATAATCACTGTATGGGACTGAATTTCTAAATCCTTCATCTTGATTAGCATAAGTTTCTCTAATGGCTACTAGATATCTTGCCAAATATTTCATGGGATCTTAAGGTGGAATGGATGTAACAAGATCACTTTCAAGCAGGAACATAGAATTGGAATATTTTAAACTGCTTTGTTGAATCACTGAAGAACTCCAACTCTCTTTAGGTGACACCAGATTTTGAATTTTTTCCAGCAACCTCATTTCCTCTTTTGTCTCCACAAGACTATTTGTAGTTTGTTTATTACTCCCCTATAGATCTTGAAAGAATCTCCAATAAACATTAGCCATCTCTTTACCCCTCTTTTCCCTTTGCAAAAATATGATCAAACCCTCAAGATGGAAATATCATGGCTCTGATACTACTGTAATATCTCTCCAATAAAACTTTAATTCAAATCTAAAAATCTCCTTTTTAATCAAACTCAAATTAGAGCAAATTGGTTATACTGAAATGAACACCAAGTTACACCAAATTGAAATCGAATATTGAGAAAATAAAATGGAATGATATATTTCATATATTATCATGGAATTACATAAATATCTTTTTCATTTACATTAGAAAATAGTAGTGAACAGCTGCAGAAAATAACGTCATCAAATCTCCAAACTGGAAGCCTAAACTTACACTGAAACTAGAGTAAACTCCACACAAAATCACCCCAAACTTCATACAAATTTTTGGACATAAAATTACATGTATGAATACTAAAATGATATAAAAATATGCTTCTCACAACAGCAATACAATCTGAAACTCATAAATCTACACTATGCACTCCAAACTACACCAAACTCCTACAATCAAATTGGAATAAAGAACACAAATAGAAAGCTTTTAGCACAATGGAAATATCTAAATGAAATTGAACTTGGAGAACCTACAAACCACTATCTCTAAGCCTCAATCTCCTTGGTTTATTATCCTTAGAGATTCATCCTTCATCAGTTTACCAGACTCCAAAGAATTCTCACAACCTGTGAGAGAAAATAATGCATAGAATGATTTCCAACCTGGAAGACAAGCAATAATATATCAAACCACTACCAACACCAATTTGGGCACCCAAATACCATGCCCAAGGGAGGGAATCTTGAATTAAATATTGTAAATCTCACCAACAAGAATAGGTTGCCATAAAGATTGTAACTCTCGTTGCCAAGAGGAGAATCACCATTTTGACTGTTAACATGCTCCACTAGAAACTCACTCCCAACTTGGTCCCAAAAATATAATTTATGAATATTCATAAATCTATCAGCCAATAATAATTTAATTAATTCACTTTGAAACCTCAACTTTCATGATTCATCTGCAGGTCTTGACTTGCTACTTAGGAAATTGAGTTTACTAAAAATAGTGAATGTTACTTTTAGAAAAGGAGACATGATAGTAAAGAAATTTTGAATTGATTGATTAAATTTCTTAAGAACTAGGTATTAATAATCCAAGAGAATAAACCAATAACCATTGAACTAAGGTGAAACAAACTTATGTTATAGGTGAAAATGGAAATATTCACAATTAAACTCAACATCAAACACCTCCTTGGAGTGTGTTTGTTTAATAAATTTTAAATTAGGTTTTTGTCCCTATTTCACCTAAGTGGGTGGTAGCCGACAAAGAAATTTTTAAAGAAACTAGACCCTAGAAATGGTTATGTACCCACTCACATAGTTAGATGAAATATAGACTAGAAACCAAAACTACATATATACTCCTTAATCCTATTTGGAAGCAGTGTATGTAGGTAGTCTGGTGAAAAAAGGATGTTCCTAGTACACAGGATTTCAAGTGTGAGGTTAGGAAATTTCTAAAGAATATAATTTTCAACTTACTATAAATTAAGTAAACCATTCTAACAAGTAAACTCTTAAATGTAAACTTAAGAAGAAATCATGAGCTAAAATAAAGTATATACTCAGAAGGAATCTTGTATGGATTTGCTTGATCTCCCTAAGGATTTAGTCTAAATTATAAGGTGAGACTTCAAGACTTAGTATATTACATACCCCTGAATAATGGCAACCTCGGTACACTTCCAAGGGGGGGTGTGGTCTTCATGACTTGGGACCCAGATGGTCCCAATGAGTTTAAGACTTTGGCAAGAGCGTATACCTATCTTTTATGATAGATACCTACTCGTTTTGGTGGATACCTATCCAGAATAGATAGATGAATTCTTGTTCTAAAAGAATATATGCCTAACATGTAAGGTTGGATGCTTGTCTCGAATTTTGATGAATACCTATCCCAATGGATAGAAGTACCTAAGCATACAAATGAATGAATGAACATTTATTAGCTTGTAAAAAAAATTAGTGGTATTTTTCAAATAAATTAATTGGGTTATTACACATAAGTTTGAGAAACACCAAAATAATTAAACCAGAACAATGGAATAATATAGATAAGCATATCTTGATTGAGGAGTTTAACCTGGGGAGTGAAAATGTGGAGGAATCCAGGGAGGAGCAAGTGAAGGAATCCAATGGTTCTCAACTTAGAAGGTCTAACAGGCTTGCAGGCGGACCTATGCCCTATGATAAGGAGGTGATGGCTGATGATTTGGACCAAGGGAAGAGTTCTATTAATGAAGAGGAGGATGAAACTGATGATAAAAGCTCTAAGAAAACCATTGAAAACCACTCTAAGAACACTAACAACACTGACACTACTCTGATGGACCTTTTTAGTGAGGCCCATGCTTGTTCTCAATGTGCTTCTATGATTGTGGAGCTTTCTGAACTCAAGGTGAAGGCAGAGCTAGAAAAAAAATGGTGAGCATCTCTAAGTTTACTCCCAAAGTGATGCATAGAACGGCCACCACACTCTACATGTTGCAGGAGAAGGAGCTAAAGAAACTAGGTGACAAGGATGAGAATCATAAGGAACTCTACAAGTTCCTTACTGAAGATTGGGGCCAAATCTTTGGTTATCCCTACTAGTTTTATTTCTAGTTTTTTTTGTCCTAGTGCTTCTTTGCTTTTTTCTAGTTTTTAAGACTCTCTTTATTTCTTTGGACTTATGTGTTGTTAATGTGTTGTTAATGGTCTATTGACTTGGTTACTTTCCTCCAAGATTTTTTGTTTATAGGTTCAACACCCTGATTCTGCTACTTTTTATTATATAAAAAATAGATAATCATAACCATATATTTTGAATGGAAAATATACAAAACCCTCATATCCAACCAACATAAAACTGATACATGTAAGTACAACCAACCAAAAAGAAGAAGAGTTCCAAGAACTTCAAGCCCACTTTTATGCCAACTCCACAACCACCATCATGTACAAGCATACAAAGGAGCTAGGCTATTCCAGAAGCTTTTAGATCATCTAGTGATCAACTCCATAACCTATGCATTCGAGGCTATTGAAATAGTATATTCCATTTCCAAGGACTAAATCCAAGCACCAAACATAAGTGTGTCAACCCATAGTCATAGATCTCAAGTTTCTCCATATGAATAGGGAACCAAGAACAAACACCCAACATGAATACTCTATTGCACATGACCATATAATGGAATAACACCACCATACATTAGGGTTATTATATATTGTCAAACAAGATCTCTTGATCAATATCGTATTAAATGAAAACACATGTTCAAATCCATAATAATCCATCTTCTCCATCCTTCAAATGCCTATTGTATCCTAAAAAATAAGATCAACTGCAAGAATTTCACTCAAAGAAGGATTAATAATTATCAAATTCCTTCTTACAAATTCCCCCAAGCTTTCCAAGTGAAGAAATCAAAGCAAAATAAATACCCAAAACCTTAAACACCATGAATCCTTCAAATGCAATAGCATGTAAGTACAACTTACATGCAATTACATGCAACTCACATGCATGCACATGCAAGAACATACAAACTATGGAACTTGGATCTAATACCAATTGAAAGATAAAGATGAACCCAGAATACACCTTCTAGTATCTTATGTTTCTTTTTAATCAGTTATTCAACAAATTGATACAAGCACATACTACTATTCCTTTAAAGAAAAAAAATAGTTGATTTCCCATCACATTAACTCTCAATGAAAGATAATGAAGTTTACAAATCTAACTAAATTTTGGCAACATAACAGCATGTAAATCAACACTTTAAGAAAATTAAAGAAGAAGAATAGAAGAAAAGTAGGTAGAAGAGAAGAAACACCAATATATGTAGGGAAAACCATTTTGGGTAAAAAACCCCACACTCAAAAGCATCAAACCAATATATTAATCTAAAACAATAAACATGTTACAATACACTTGAATTCTCTAAGCCTTAACATGGATATTTATGTATTGTTTCTCTGAAGGAAATTTGATAATATAACCCTATAATGAATAATTATCCTCACTCCACTCCTCAAGCAAACACCCATATTTATAGAGTTGTAAGATGGGCACCTAGAAATGCCACATGTCATCATCATCTTCACTACATGCATGCAAACCTGAAGGAGAATATGCAAGGAACCTATCTTCACCTACTTATGCAAACTGCAACCAATCTTTGCATGCAAGTTGTTTGCATGCATGCAAGAGGTCCCACTTGACATGCATAGCTTGTACCACATGCAAGACTTCCACCTACCACAATTTCACTACTGATGAATCTTACATTGTCATACAAGTTGTCATAGATCTGTCATAATCCATCATAGCAGTTATCATAGTCTAACTCTTACAACTTATACCAAATTTCACTAAAATAGATTACAATGGGGTCCACTAAGCAGGACACCTATTTCCACCAAATTAGGATGCATGTCATCCTAGTCACCTACCATTTAGGATGCCAACACACCAAGGTGGGTCCGACAAAGTGACATCATAGGAATGACATAAAATTAATAGATAGGATAAATAAATAATTAATTAACATTAATGCTAGGACTTGCAAAGGTTGGGATGCCTTAATCTCAACAATTTCTTGGATCTAGTACTTTATTTTTAATATGAATATGGGCTATTCTAGTAGTCTTGGGCCTTCTTATGGAAACCTAATGCTCTACCAATTCTTACTCAATTTCTTCTTTAGGTTTATCATACTCTTCTTCTTCCACTTTAGATTGAGCATCTTCATACTCAAGCTTAGTTTCATCCCAAAAAAAATCCTTCATAATTTTAATTTTATCATTGATCAAAATTTGATAATGTGCACCATGAATTTCATTAATTATATCAAATTTATTCGAGTTATATTCAATATCTAACAAATTATTTTCTCTTCATAAAGTGTTAGCTTTAACCTCGTTTTAACAAGGTTGAAGTGGCTTACCTATGTCCTTTCATTTCTATGTAGAATTCCTCTTGAGTTCAATATTACATACTAGTTTCAAACTAGGATTACTTCTAAGCACAAATATTCTTCCATCCATGTTAAGAGTATTTTTTAAGTTCTTCACACAGTTGCCACCCTACTTATCATTGTGGAAAAATATTGGACAAACAAGATAGTTAGCAAAGAAAACACACAATTAAATAAATTTCCACTCCAAATTTTAAACCAAAATTCTAACTAATCAAAAATGAAGATATCCCCATCTTGACTAATAGCTCTTTTAGATCTCAATTAAAATAAATTCTAAGGATTTTGATAGGTTTTTACAAATTCAAGGGACTTTCATACATATCATTGCAATACTAAGAGGAAATTTCAAATAAGTAATATCACCTTTCAAGTGATTGTTGACATATTTTATTCCACCCTTGGATGCACATCACTAATATCCAATCTGAGAGATCCTACGTGTGCATCATGTTGAAATCCATGTTATTTTTGATGATATGGGTCTTTGAGGTTTTGAAGTTCCTCAATTGTATCCAATTTTAGGGTTCTAAATTTGCAAGTTAGGGCTTCCAAAACCTCATATGTTTAAACCCTTCTAAAACCTTGGTTCTTTTGCCTTGTCACTTTTGTTTTATTCGCTTATTGACCTTTTGTACCCAGTCCCTAGTTGGCTAAGTTACAACTTATGTCTCAGATGGTCATGTTTTTACCGACCTCTTCACCAGTGTCTTCCAGTCACCCCTCATTCAAATATTTGTCCTAAATCTTATGTTTGTAGGTCTTGAAATATTTTCACCTAAGTCTAATGTTTTTCCCTAGGTTTGAATGTTCTAAATCACATAACCTTACTTTACCTAGGCGTGGCCCCCATTTTAAAAACTACTTTGACCATGTGCACAAAATGCATCACTTAAGTGATTTCCCATCGCTACCCTCAGGTACATCGTGGATTGACTTTCCCTCATCGGCTTTGTTTCAGTGATGAGTGATGCACTAGTGTTTCCTTCATATCACTAGCTCTCTTTGCATCATGGATCGATAAATTCCTATTGAAAGCAAAGTAGCAATAAGTGATGAAGGGCCCAGATTTAAGGATGGTGATCTAACAGTCATCATGGGTGTTCTATGCATCACGATATTGATTTGAAGTAATGAAGGCCTTCGTATGATGTGCAATGAATAACAGGGATCCTCATCAAAGAGAAGGATCAATATCGAAGGAAGTTGTTTTGTGGTCCCTTCAATATTTCAAAGGAGAAAAGGTATCAAGGGGCACAATATTATCTGCTAGGTTTCATCATATCACTACCCTCCTTCACTTCACATTTATGTTTTTGAGTAGCAAGGACCTTCACGCGATGAGTGATGATCAAGTGATTAAGGGCCTAGATTTAAATATGGTGATCAAATGGTCATCGCTAACCTCAAGTGCATCATGGTTTGAAATATAGAGCATGAGCCTCCGCGATAGTGATAAAGGAAATATCTCTTCATAGGAGGACAAGATATTGGCAAGGCGTTGATGATTTTGTCCCGCTGACATCTGGTAGATGGAAAAAATGGTAGATGGCAAATCTTTGAGGTAATAGTTGTCATGATGGTCTGAGGCCTTCGTTTCCTTGTATGGTCCCCAGTAAGCAGGTGATTCAGAAGATCTAATGGATATCACCATCATTTCCATCGCAGCATTTGAAATGAAAAGTGTTGAGCTTCTCGTGATGTATGATGGTTGAGGATCAACGGCGAGCGATGAAGAATGAGCATCTAATGGTCATCGCTAGCCTCCTTCACATCGTGGTTCTAAACATAAAGCATAAGTCCTTTGCACGATGTGTGATGATGGTGATATGGTGGGTCCAGGTTCAATGCGCAACAAAGCAATTGTGCAACACGCCTCCTGGGCAACAAGTGGCAGATTTTCATTGCATCACCTACATCCTATGCATCGCGAATTGTTGCCTTATGCTATTAAGGAGATCAATGATGTTTTAAGGCTACGCAATAGCCATTGATATTATTTCTCTTGCAACCAACAGTTTTGTTTTAAAGTTCATTGAGGATCACAGACAAAAATACGCAATCAGCCAGTAACTAAACTCAATGGTCAAGCCTCCACCTTCAATCCTGATTTGAAGAAGTAATGTCTCAGTAGCATTTCCAACTACGAATCAGTTGATGATATGGATGATTTTTATACCATTTCAACATTGCTTTTTAGAATTGGATGGTGTCATTACTCCTTGAGGTGTTGTAGATGCTATATTCTCTTATCAAGGTATGTCAGTCTAGTATTTTGTAGAACTCGCAGGCGCCCATCCCTACATTCATGAGAGTCATCATCCTGGGGCTTGTTCTAGTTGTTGAAGCCTTTATGGCTAGTTATGTTGCTCTATAATGGGGGAAATTGAGATCTTTGACTTGATCAGATTCATCTTTTTGTAACCCTAGTTAGGTTAGGGTTAGGGTTTTGATTTCAAATCTTGGTTATGCTTGAACCTAAAAGGAAAATATTATATCATTATTATGGATTCTTCCTCCGACCTCTCTGGGGTTTTTCTTTTGCAAACCTGCAACTCTTGCATTCTACCATTGTAAAGGTTACTTCAAGCCTTATGTCAATAAAATTCAACTGTTATCACCATTACCTCTTGCATGTTTGAGTAAAATTCATTTACCTTCATATCTGACTGGGTGTTTTAGTTTTCTCTTTGACATATTATGCTATTTTGAAGTTGGAAGGAACAAACTCTAGATTCAGTGCATCAACTTCTTTCACATTTCATGTCTCTTTCTACCCTTTTCCCTTGTGATTTGTTAGAGTAGGTTAGCATTAGGACTTTCATGTGTTGGGTTAGACCAACACATATGCAGTTAGTTTAGAAGAGAAATTTTTCCTTCTCCTAAGACTTGACCTCAATTTGCAAGGTCCCACACCTTGAGGTCATTTCCATTGTGTCATTAGAACACTGAACTCTTGTTTGGTAGGGTGCAATTTTATATGACAACAGTGATCTTTACACAAATTTACATAGGATTTGCAATTAAATGCAACATTCTTTTACATATACAAATAGTTCTTTAAAGCTTAACTTTAGTAACACCAAAATGTTACTTTAGAAAATTAAAAATTACCAAGAAAATATTAAAGATATATTTGTAGGCAAATCAATATTATGACTTAATCATTATTTATTATGAACTTATAAATATCTCCTTCCTAGAAACAATAGTTATCAATGATTGTTCCTAAAATAACTCTTGAAAATGAGTTGATATATCTTTTATAGGAAAAGCTATAATAAGCTTTGACTTGTTTCTTCCAAAACATCATCACTTTCTGTCATCATGACTCATCAATTCTTCTTTTACTTTTAATTAAATTATTTCATTACTTAATTAAATTATCATTTCCCCTTTCATCCTAGATAATTAAATAATTTTAATTATTTAATTATTTAAAAAATTGAATCTTCCCTCCATTTCTATTTTAATTAAATAATTTTAAATTATTTAATTAATTCAATTATTTAATCATTTTCTTCTATGTTAATTAATTTATTAATTATTCCTCTCTTGCACATTGGTTAAATAATTTATAATTATTTAATTAATTCATCTTTAATTATTTTTTTCTAAATCTTAATAATTGAATAATTATTTATAATTATTTAATCAAATTCATTATTCTTCCTAACATTATCTTCTTCTAAAAATAAATAAAATTATTATTTTATTTATTTCTCCCACTTTACACATGAATTAAATTATTTATTTTATTAATTATACATGCATTTTCCACCTCATCAATTAACTTTCACTCACTTCTAGTTCACTCATCAATATATTCAGTCTTCTACCTAATCTATTTAATCTCACTAATAATCACTCGTACTTATCTCAGCAATCAATTTTTTTAATTATTACATACGATCAATTAGCTCAAATCATGCAAACAATTAACTCATCACTCTCAATCAATTCCTCTCAAACATTCTCATCCATTTATCTATTCAATCTTCTATTCAATCTCAACCATTAATCAATATCACATAAAATATATAAATACAACTTCATCCATCTCCCCCCCCCTCTCTCTCTCTGCAAGAAATATATACGTATATCATTAAGTTATTGTATGCTAAAAATATGAGAGCAACTACAACATCATTCTTCAAGGTGTATTTGAAGAACAATGGAGCTAAGCAAGGACATTGTGTAATGGTTTATTTATTTACAAGTTTACTATTGTTTGATTTATACAATTTCTTTATGTTTCATTGAGGTCTTTCATTTGATTATGATTGGTTTATTTCTTTTGTTGTTCTTTAATCACTATCATTTTACTTATCCACGTGCTCATAAGAACTTGAATATTTTATAACAAAACTTACATAAATATAGAGCAATTGTCATAAAGAAAATCACTAAGGTCAACAAAGTCTTTCCAAATTCATATAACCTTAATGATAGTATCATTCATTTGTGTATAAGATGCAATGAAAAGCAATGCCAAATTTATATATATAGAAAATGACTAATTAACAAATTAGAAATATCAAGAATTGAAACAAAAATTATACAATTAAATTTATTGGCTTTTTATCCCTAGAAATAGTGCTAAAATTTTTGCATGTAAGTTGACAGATGACTAGCACATTCAAAGAAAATTGATAGGTTGAATGACATGGAGATTTATGAATATTTTCAAATCTCTTTAATCCTTTGTGATAGCACCAAACTATTGGAAAAAGTTGATCGGATAAGCAAATCCAATAATGAACACAAGCCAAATTGACACAACTACAAAATAATGATTTACTTAATTCTATAAATATTTATAATAAAACTTCAAATTTCTTTATTCTCAACAATGGAACCAAACTATTGGTGATTTTACCTACTTAGCATTTTTAAGCTATTCTAAGAATCTCATTTGAATTTATTGAAAATTAAGCTTTGGAATATGATAAATTTTGTGGTAACAAATGTAAGCTTCTATGATTAAACAAATTAAATAAGCAGGATAAACTATGAGAAGCTTCATTTCTCCTACTCTTTAAACTTTACAAGGCTCAAGATGGAATTCCATGCAAGATCCAACAAATAATGCCAAATTCAAGACTCTTCAAAAAAATTATTATAATAAATATTAGTCAATTATCATCAATTTTTCTAAAACTATCTAGAACATATGTTATGCCTTTGAGACATAAATACAAATTCAATTTCACTATGTCACTAATCCATATTTTTTTAGCCATTATAAATATAATAAAATGGTCTTTTAATGTAGAAAAGATATATCCATAAAATCCCAAGCAAAAGGAAAAATATTTAAAGTTGAGTATAACAACCTTCTACACCATTATGTGCATATTGGATGAATAATTAAAACAAACTACTCTTCATATTATTTTTATTTTAAACCTAAGGTGTGTGATTATGAATTTTTAGATCAATGCATATTCTTATGCATAGATTCAAAATTAAACAATTTGATGAAAACAATTCAACTATCCTAAATCTTATGAATAGTTTAATATCTTAGGATTTGTCTTAAAAGGAATAAAGCATTAAATGTCTTTATATCTACAATAGAAAAATAGCTTATTAATCCACTAGTTTATCGAAAACCCCACATACTATATGAAAATATTTATAAACATTATTTAAATGTAATACTAATCAACATTATCAATAAACCTAGTAAATGTGTGTCTAGAAATTGTAAATTAGTAGAAGCATTCAATAAAATAATTGAGACAATTTAGAACACATAAACAATAGAGAGGATTATATTATTATTTTTTAAATGAATTCACAAATTGCATTACAAGATCATACTTAATTAGTAGCTTTGAACAATGCTTTCAATTGTTATTTTCATGTAAATATTTGCACCGACTTGATGTACAAATTTTCTAACCCATCTTAAAATGTGTGTACCTTTTATTTATAATTAACTAATTATTTTCATCTCACTTGGTTGATTAACACTTACCATTGATTATTAAAATCTAAAATTAGTTAGGTGGTTAGTGAAAGTAAATATGCATCCACCATAGATAATTTCCACATAACCCAAATAGAGAAATCTATGCAAACAAGTATTTAGAATCTGTATGCAAAAGAATAGACAACATACCATCAAATATGACACAAGATATACCCTGGGAAAACCCAGCCTCCAAAATCATCCATCACTCATGTATTATTCAACAATAAACATTAGAATACATCTTCAGAGTCCTCCATGAATACCTTTAAAACATCAAGCCCTCTACAAGCACTCCATGTGAACAAGCATGTAACCACGCATTCCATGCCATGCTTCAACCCTTACAAATGCTAACAAGAGATGCTCTCAACCCCTTAGCCAAATAGCCAAGCCAACCATCCAACCTTAGATAACTACCCATGTGTTTGCTTTTATAGAAACAATCTCACACAAAACCACCAAGTGGTATTACATAAAACCATGTGACTAATGCCATGAGCTTACAAAACCATTAACCCCTCATTTAATATTGGTACTAAGTTTACCCAATATTAAATATTATTCCCATGTGCAACCTCACATTAAATATTTAAACTAATGTTAGATAACACATAAAGTGGCTCCAAGAATGCTAGACCCATGTGATGCATGCATCCCTAGATTCCCTAAATGCACCACATAATAAATAAATATTACATTATAACATTATGCAAGGTGGAAAACACACCTTTTCCTAACATTCTCCCACTTTTATACATCGCATAAGGGGAAAACAAGTAAACTCAAACATGAACAAGGGAAAAATCCCTCTAGCCACATATATCATCAAGGAATCAAAGTGCTCAATGTACACCATAAAGATACTTGCAACAAGAATCAAGGTAACCACCATCTCAAGCATGGATACTCTCATCCTCCATCATGCCAATGTACAAAGATAAGAAACCATCCAAAGAGATGCCACACTATTTTTCACAAATAAACATAAGTCCTACCTCCAACCGATATCCCAATACACAAACACTCAATCCAAAGCTAACATGTATCAATACTTGTCAAGATATAATCATCGTAGCTAAAAATAGCATCCAAAAATAATGCTAACACATCCAACTATCCATACGTAAAATGTATACAAATCATAACAAGTAAACTCCATCCCATCAACATATACAACCCATCATATGAAATCACAAGCTCCAAGTGCCAAACTTGTCATATAATAAACATATACATCCAAGAACTCTCACCACATAAGTACTGTCAAATCTGAAAATGATCAAGGCACCCAAAGATCCACCAATAGCATCACATATAAGTGTAACCAATATCATGTAGTACCAAGGAACATCCACAAAGATATGCAAATCATGCAAACCAAATGTTATAATACATCTCTCACCACAAGTCTCCATAACTCTCCCAAGTTCTCCACACCCAACAAAGGAAAGACATAAAGGAAAATCCATGTCGTCATGAAAGAACAATTAAAAACACATGACCACAAACATAATGATCACCATATATCCACACAAGATCCCAAATCCAATGTCATGTGAATACAAACATCCAAGAAGTAGAACAAGACCAAAGAGAGAATGTGCAAATCAAAGCTTGTAACATGACCTTCTACACACACCTCTAAATGCTAGGTTGTGATAAGAATAATCTCCACCATATAACCCAAAGAGAATAGCACTATCCACATCTAACCATAACCAAGATGTATGCATCTCAAACCAAATTCATTCCCAAACCAGGGGAATAAGCCCAATAACATTTCCTAAACTCAACATCAATGAATAATCTCACAATGCATAAGGAGATAAACATTCCAACATACCTCAAATGAACCATTTAGAACTAACAAACCATATCTCAATATCCATATGCATGAGAAGATAAAACATAAAACATAATGCATCTGAAAATAATAATGAGAAATACCTCAGATGATTAACCATCAAGTAGACTAAGAGTGGGGAATGAGAATGCTCCTCCAAGATATCTAAGTCCTCATGACTCGTCTAAGAACAATCTCCTCATAGGTCTATGTTGAACTCACATACAACCAAGGTGTAGGCTCCTTAGACCTCCAACTGAAACCTCATCAATGAGTAACTATCTCAACACATGTCTCCAATCATAAGAGATCTCTTAGCCTCACCTATGTCTCCAAGTATCCATGAGTACCTATAACTAATAAATCCATACCAAAATCCAAATGCAAGTAATGCAGTCAATGTAGGAGGGCCCAATTAAGGATTGTCTAGCCTTGCAGCCTAAATTACTAACTCCATAATCATAGCAGATATGCAACAGAAATTAATAGCTAATCCACAAAAAGACAAAAGATATTCATGAACGCTGGACACAAGACATATCTTGGGAAAACCCTAACAGGAAAAAACCTAGCCTTCAAAGCTCATTCCTCATTATATTAAATCTCAAAACACATTACATATGCCTCTCAGGCTTAACAAATTCTAGGCCATAGCCCAGGGGTTACAAATAACTCAAATAATAACAATCTTCCATTGACTCCTCCTACTCCACACTCCTTCTACTCTGTGATTCTTCTGGATCAAAATACTTCATCACCATGCTTCATACTTTGTACTATCGAGCACCTTGTTGATCCCTCTCCCCTCGGTGTCTTGTAACAAATCCTTCTCTCTACTAATTATATCATCCGCAAATCATCAACCATTAACATGTCGACCCAATTACAACGGCTAGTAAGGTAACGTGCAAACTCAAATAGGTCATCCCTAAATAGTAAACAATTTACAATGCAAACTAGCCAATGTCGGCCACAAGAAAGTAAAGACCCACAACAACATCCTTGAACATGAAACACCTTCAAAAAATATTCCTCAAAGATCCACAACACACTACAAACACCTTGTCATCCACGAACATGGAAAACATGAACTCACAAAAGAAAATCACCAATCGTGAGCACAAAGATCAATGTGGACCAACAACACATGATCTAGAAACATCCACAAGCATCACGAATCACCACAGAAACATCCACAACAACTCAAGCTACCAGAATCACATCATCTTCCTTCAAGATAATCAACTAAAATAACTAAACAACTATCAAAACACAAATATTCATAACTCGAATAAATCTTCATGCAGAACTCTAAAACTTAACATGGAAACACTAGATATACTTGACAACAAACCCTTTAATCCATAACCTTTGTTCATCAATATACTAAGCTAGCCAACATACTAAACTCCACTGCATCACTGACAACTTGAAACTTATTTTATTACAATTTCCTCAATATCCTCGACATATACAACCTTAAGACATTAATGCTAATAGTGTCTAGTCACTAATTTCAGCTCCTTAGCCTCTAGCAATCAAATGCAATAATCTTGTACTCTGCAACTTCACTGTCAACTGCCTCAATTGTTTTGAATTCTTCCAGATGCCTCTACATCAGTAACATAGCACCATCATGAAGCTCCCAAGGAAATGATCAATGTACCCAACACTAAGAGAACCAACCAAGATCAAAGTTAAAGTCCCAACAGTTGAATTAGGAACATAACCATGGCATCATGATCTCACATCTCCTAAAAAGAAGATCATATCCTCCAATGAACATATCATGTACATGTATCATGTCAAAACTCTAATGTGCAACCAAGAGTAAATCATAACACAATACATAACCATCCTATCAAAATAAGGATCACATGTCAAATGCCAAATCATGACACTTCAACCAAAGACTAAAGAGTCCTCCATAGCTAACCAATATGTCAACATCTCCAAACCACATGAAGATAACTGTATCGTATCAATGAAACCAAAGATGTCAAAGAACCCTCACTTCATATAAAAAATAAAATCCAAGAGTCCATCCATGACACCAACAAACACTGCAGAAGATCATCCACCATCAAATGGTGAATCCACATCATCTCCATAATCTCCCAATGATTCATGATATCGAGCTCTCCATGTCAACATGATAACCATCCTCTAAATGAAGATCCTCTATAGCCCCATCGCAATCAAAGAACTCAACACCGAGCTCCCAAAGGGAAGAGTACAAACCATGATCTCCAA
>VDFB02109042.1:52831563-52944566 GCA_007258455.2 Sequoia sempervirens
GAGTTAGAAGCATGGGAAGTAGAGTCTACAAATAGAGTTTCAAGAGTGCTGGAAGTGAATGAACAATGGCTTTCCACTTAGAACAACAAGCTGAAACTCACCAAGTTCATCTAATTTGGAATTGTGGTGATGCTTAAGATCCTACTCTAACCAAGGTTCAAAATAAATAGCAAAAGAGGAAGGGTTAAGGAAGTTGTTCTAAATCTAAGCTATGGATGAATAGTAATCATGGAGGTTGCTATAGTAGACAAACTCCCTAAACTGGGTTTTGCTTGACCAAGAGAAGCCTTCAACTACAAAAAACCAGTGCAATCTCCTAAGGATTGTAGATTTTCAAATTGCATATCCACTTCATGAACACACAATTGAAGTTAGTTGCAACAATGAAATGAGGAAGCTCATAGTAGCTTTGCAAAGTGATTCATCATCAACAAATCACAAAAAGCATGAGCTGGAAATTCATCAAATACTGTAATAATAAACACCATTATCACATCCATTCAAGAAACTACAAGCTAAAGCTATCATGGAAGTAAAACTATGTATGCAAGATGAAAAAACTCAAAGAAAACATCCATGAAATCATGCAATGCTATCTCTTATTGCTGAAAATTCCTTTTACACCAGCTCTCAAACCCTTTACAAATGAGGGGCAAGCTCCTATTTATAGTTTTCCAAAGCCCAAATGAATTGCTAGGATTAATTTGCATTGTGTGGCTTAGATTTGTTTACATTAGGGTTTCACCTACCCCCCATTATACAAAAATTTAAAATAAAGCCCTTTGTATTTTCCCTATTTTGTCCTATAGTGACCCAACATTGTAGCAATTTTGTCTTGTAGCTAATTGCTTTTTTGCTGTAGCTGGAACTATTTAAAGGATGCCTTCTTGTTGACTTGTTTGTAGCATTTTTCAATCCATCGAATGCATCTCATTTGTAGATCTGCATCGTTGTTAAATGAATTAGCTATCCCCGATCCGATGAGACATCTTCTAATGTATCATGATCCTTTGGGAAAGACAAAAAATCCCCCCTTCCTTGCTTCAACCCTTTAGTGGACAACCATCTGTTTATTTAGTATTGAATTCCCTCATCATGTAGCCACTTGCTTGATAGTCCATTTGACGAGTTAATCATTGTTTGTGTAAGCATTCTTTGGTTGGAAATCCTCGTTAGCCCTGATACACTCTCATAGATGACCATGCAGAAGAAAGTTCATGGGAGAATCCATCGTGAGTGACCTCCTTCCGCAGCAAGCTCCGTTGATGATTTCCATTTTATGAACAAACCCTTGCACAAATAAATAATCAAGTTAGGCCCATGCAAATAATCCTTTCTCGCAATAACATGAAACTTTTTGAATTCCATATAATGATTATTCAATCCCCTAAAATAGGAATTTCAAGCAGCTCCTTTAGCTTTGTATTATCATCTTGTAAGGTCACAAATTTTCTTGATTCTCAATCACTAAATGTGCTCTCTACAAGCTTGGAGAGGCGATCTGACAAAGGCCTATGACTGATATCTTGAAGATTATAGTGATTTAGATTATGTATGAGCTTTTGATAGAGAAATGTCTGAGTAAGATAGTCCACGGGCTCCCGCTTACTTTTAATAGCTTCCACATTATCTTTAGCATCAATGTGATCATTGAGAAAATAATCTAGATCATACTCAATAGGAAATGGCTCATATAAGAACCTTTTATAATATAATATTACACATTTTCTAGTGTTATCAAGTAGAGGTTTACTACTATGCCCCAACATTTGGAGAAGATCAGTAATAGGATAGTTCGTGCGAGAATTTTCCTTTCCATCATAATACTAAGTGCTCATGACCACAATACCAGAGTGTTCCATTAATTAGATAGAGCAAGTAATAGTGCCCTACAACCCATTCTAATATAAATTTCCATTTTGACTCATTGATTCTTGAATGCCAACTTCAAAAGATCCCGCTCCCTTAGTAGATTTAATGCCACATTTTTAGAATATATAATTTTACCATCCCTCCTTGTTTGTGGCTTCATCAGAGAGTATTTCCATATCAATATGCATGCCGTGTTCAAGAAGACTAGCAATGTTGTGACTATTTTTTTGACTTCATCTCTGGGTCTCTTCAAAGTTTAGTGATTTGTGTTTGTGGACATGGGAGGTGGTGACACCATTTGCAGGGGGAGAACGTGGGGTGCTGCCATGCTACTGCTGCCAGAAATAGATGACCTTGAAGGTGGCGGAACCTGCATGAGAGATTGCTGTCTAGTATGTAGGCACGAATGACTGTCGTGAGTTTTCCATTTGGGAATGGTTTTGAGAGCCATGAACCCTCCCAAAGCACGCTCCACAAAACAAAAACTTCATGCCACGAGCTAGACATTAGTCAATTCCTTTTGTTATTTCATGAAATTCTAACCATGCGGCCTTGGTGGGGAGGTGCAAATATGGGTGACAAGCATCATTTTCACTAGAGTGCCCACACTCCCCCTCCTCTCTTTGCTTAGTCCTCACATTCTTGCTTGTTTTGAAAGATATTATCTAATATCCTATGTGTGTTTGTTTTAACTGCGTGAAGCACTTCATGGAAGCATGTTGGAATGGTGCAACGAGGTAGAGTTCGTACATCATCACATTCATAGCGTAGCTTAATCTTAACATGTTGTCCATCATGATCACCTGCATTGAGTAGAACACCTCAGAAGAATATGGATGCACTTGGGAGAGGTGCATGATTGGCGGGCCGTGCAAGCAAAAGGGAGCGGGAGGTAGTCTGAAGAAAGCCATCCAAATGGCATCATGGACGTCGGACCCCACATGGAGAACTTTCGTCAAAATAGGGAGTGTAGGTAGCTGCCATAGAATTGCCGCTTAGGAATGAATTGAAAGCCATGACCTATGCCAGAGTGAGCCCCACAAATCACAAAATCCATATCACACGTTGAATATACACTCAAACTTTAGTCAATCTTCGTTGTTCCCTCTTCATTTGTATTTCATTGATCTTCATTCATGTAGAAACAATGGGTTCGATGTGGATATGAGTGAGTAGCTTTCCATAATCATTCAACTTCAGTGCAAGCCTGATCTCCTCTAGAACCTCATCTACAATAGAAAAAACAAATGCTTCTTAATAATGACTTAAGCCCATAGTAAGAGATGCAATAAGGTGTACTTGACCATATTTTCCCTTGTAAACCTTCATTAAACACTTTGAAACATATGGTTCATATTCACCCCAACGACAAGCATGCTCTATGGATTGTTTATCCAAGTCTGAAAGTAGTTTCCGAACATACTGATGCAAAGGAGGTCTAACTTTTAGAAATTCTTCTAGATATTTTAGGTGATTTATAAATATAGTAAGCATTCTCAACCAGTGTACTGTGGCAGGCATCAAGGTTTTGATATTTTTTAGGCGCACCATAATTTCCAGCATATTTTCAATTCGTAAAGTTGTTTTTGGTGAGCAATATAAGAAACAACCACACATTTCAAGTTAGTTGCAAGAGACATCTAGATTATAATGTGTGAATTCATCCAAACAGGCCTTCGAACAACTAAATACAAGACTTGCTGCAACAACTTTAAACTTTTCCAACTACCGAATGAACCTTATATTTCTAATCTTCGTTTCAGTATTCGTTTGATCCTTCTTATTGATTAAGAAGTTAAATTATGTATGGAGGATATTCTCCAGTCCATGTTCTTTGCAAGTACCTAAGTTTAGGAGACTTAGAAAGTACCCAAAATTTAGAACAGTTTGAATATGATGTTGATGCAGATGCACAAGCTTCGCCGTTCCAATTCATAGATCATATATGACTGACTTCAGTGAAAAATTACTTTGAATGCCATCCTAATCCCACGTGCATGATGACTAATGGTTCCAATCATCACCCTGCTTCACCCCACCAACAATGAGGAAAAATAGTGTCTTGCACTAACTTGTGAAGGAATACAAAAAATAGGTGATGGGTCGCCAATGCTCGCAAATATATACAGTCTTGAAACACCGAAATAATCAGACTCTTTCCCACCATTATTTAGCATGAGTTGGATGAGCATAGTAACATCTTGGTCAGCCTCAATGATGCATTAAAAACATGCAACAGTCATGCAGGTGTGAATGGAAGGACACGGGGCGCTAGTAGGAGAACATTGTTGTTAACGGCGGAGGGCGAGGTTGTATTGAAGAAAGGTCATCAAATGGTGGTGCTAATGTCAGATCCTGAATAGGGGATTGTCATTGGACATTCTTTGGGTAAGATGGCAGTGTCCAAGGTAGCATGGACAAATGAATGATTTATATGATAATATCATGCTAGTATCATTAGCTTTCCTTGTGTGAACAACCTTGTTCTTAAATATATCCTAGATGCTCATGGATATTTAAATAGCCACCTTATCCTTTTTGTAGTTCAAATCCAAGATGTCACCATCTTGGGCCACTCTGCTCTAATGAACCATTGATGTGTTATAACCATCCTCCCTTGGTAAGAAATAATAGTAGATTATTAGCAATATAGCTGCTTGCAGAAGGGAAGGGCATAACCATTGTTAAATAGAGGCTTGATGAGACAACATCGTAGAAGCATAGACTCGAATGAGATCCTCCACTGGCAAGATAAGTTGCGGGTTCTACATGATGTGAGGCTGTTGTTTGTTTTCCGTTCTCATAACAACTTTACTATGACGTCCCCTTGTAGGTAACCACCCGCATTACGAGGATGTGCATATCCAATCGAGATAAATAATGAAAGAATACTTGGAATAGGAGACACACGCGAAACCATCTTCTTGCCGATCCTCTTCCTTTCTTCACGACTCCACTTCAAGAAAATCGTGTGAGCATCTTCCTTTCTTTAGTAACAAAGCCTGATCAGGTATACCGAAATCTTTATTGGCACAGATGGAAGGATGCAAGGTTTTTAATACTCCTGGTTCTTCTCCTTTTCATCGATTGGGACCAATACTTCATGATCAGGTTAGTTTGTTGAAGGATTGAACATACTACTTTGAATCCTTTGATCATTACCAACATACCTGAAACGTCATATATATTCACAGGAACAATACACAAGATTACTAGCATTGATAAGGAGAGCTCTATGGGGAACAAATCTTACTTTAGTCATTGTATGCATCATTTTACTTACTCTAAACTACCCCCATCGCCGCTGAGGCTCGTACTGATGCCACAACATACCACTAGTTGTAGCCTCCATCTTCAGACCGCGATGTCATATAATATGAGAAGATCCATTAATCAGGAGTCCTTGGGGATAAATTTTGTGGTCACTGTCATAAAGGAGTCCTACCGTCTGAGCAACCGAATATGATGCAGAATCCATGAGTATGCCATCCATGTGGGTGGCAGCCCGCATGAAGCTATTTGAGGAATGCCATCGAGACAACGACGATAGACAAGTAGAAACCTGCAATGCAGGTTCCACATAGATGGTGGTTGTTTGTGCTAGCTTTAAAATGTCATCATTTTTAAGGTAAAGTTCTAGTGTGTGACATTGACTTGGAGGCATTGTTTGGAATCCTCATGAGCCCCAAGGAGCTATGCAACATTTCTAACCTATTCTCACAGAAAGAGAAACACATGAACATTTTGTGTGAGAAAATGATGGAAGAGGGTAGTCCAGAGAAAATCCACTCAGACGCGAGCATGCCATGAAAGAGTGCCATCCCCGCAGAGTAGAATTCTATAAGAGTGCACGATGAAGGAAATTACAGACCTCACATGTTTAAATTCTGCAGGTGCTAGTATGTGGGTGATTGTTACATGAATGCTGCAGGAGAAAAGACATGGCTTGGACAGAGGCCCACATAGCAGGTCCCACATAGTCGACCATCATTGAGGCTGATCCTAAGTGCCATTATTTGCAATGTGAAAAGCTTTGTTATGTAGTGCTAAGAAAAACTCACACCATTGGGTCATTATCTAGAAGTTTGGAACTTATTAACCATGAAAATGACCATGAAGTTTAGAGCAACATGTGTGGACGATGCATGACTTCCGCTTCACAACGGTCAAGATGGTGGGCGACAGCTACCATGGGGAAGCTCGCGAGAAGATGACAACATTGGTAGGTTGCAGGTCTGTGAAGCGGGGAGGCAGTGAAACTTTGCTGTTATGAAACGGTGTGGAGGTGATGGCCTCTCACAGGCGGCGACCCACAAGGGCAGACTTGCCGACAGGAAAAAAACCTAGAGTTCACCACCATTTTATGATTTTATTCAGAGGAAATGGTGCATGTGGGTCTTGCTCAGTGAGACGACGCGGGAACTTAGCTGTTCAAATAGCGGCAGTTGGGCAAGGGCAAGCCATGCACGAAGACTCACAACGTTTCAAACTTCAACAATTTTGAAGTGCATTTGGTTCAGTTTACTTTGGCAATGATGACAACAAGGATGACAGGAACAAACGTGGATCCTGCTAGGTGGGTGGAAGTTAGGGATTAGCTGCTGCAAAAATGGTGAAACGGGAATGGAGACCCGCAGGGTGACCCGCAACTGTGGGTCTACGAAGCATGAAGGACACAACGATGAAAACGGATGCAGAGTCTGCACATTAGGCAGATACCAATGCTTTACTGTAGGTGAACAGAGGATTCCAATGATGAACGAAAAGATGAAACCTGTGAATGCGGGTCCATGAAGGTCAATGGACGTTGGGCGAAAATCAAAAGGGAAAACCACATGACCTAGCCCGCAAAGGGAAAATGACTTAGTGAAACCCAACTAGGTGATTTTGGCCAAAGGTATTTTGATCGTTTTAAGACTCTTGGCCGACTTGGGCTTGGAAAAAAGGGTGCACAAAATGAGACGGGAACAAAACAACACATCCGGAGCAAAAACGACCCATCAGGAGCCAAAAGAGGGGGTCCGACCTACCTACGACGGGGCGTGTGTGAAAAATATGCACAAGTTCTTAGTCATGTTTCTGGATAACTGGTGTCTATACATGCTGCAATTCACTCAATTAAGAGGTTTCCCAGCCCTTGTAGGTTTTTACGTATCTCACAGATACTAGGCGAGACTTTCATTGGTATAGAACATCCACACCAGATGGGTGATGAACTTTCCTCACACCCATAGTTATTTATATAGTGGACCAAAACAAAAGTACCACTTGGGTTGTTCCCTCTCATAAGTTGGGAGGCATGCCCTCTAAAGGTATGCTTTGAAATGTAAACAAATGGTGTAAAAATCAAGATGCTTTTCTTCACCCAAGATTGCTGAAAGGTGTGAGTGGAGAGAATAGACACCTAGTTTCCCAAACATGAAATACACAGTTTACAGTTCATCACAATGTTCTTTTTAATTTCTAACAAATGAAAAATAAAGAAAAAATAAAAAATAAAATAAAAGTGTGCGCAAGACAAAAATTTATTTGTTCTTTTTATGTGCACCAAAACGAAACTTTTTGTATTTCAAACAAAAAGATAGCAATGTGCAAGCCAAGAATTTGATTTGTTCATTTTTAAGCACCAACCAAAGTGTTTTTTTTCTAAAGCCTTGTCTTAATGGTCAACAAAAGAAAATCATGTGTTCGTCAACAAAATAAAAGAATTTGGTCATTCATTTTAATAAGCACCAAAATTGAAGTGTGCTCCTAAACTACGTAAGCTTTTGGAAAAATTCATTCTTAGAGCACCAATTGAAATGTTCATTTGTGGGGTTCTTTTTATTGCACCAAATCAAAGTTTTCTAATTATGAAAGATTTTGAAAAAGTTCATTTTAGATCACCAAATTGAAATGTTTGTTTGTGGGGTTCTTTTTATTGCACCAAATCAAAGTTTTCTAACTATGAAAGCTTTGAAAAAGTTCATTTTAGAGCATCAAATTGAAATGTTTGTTTGTGGGGTTCTTTTTATTGCACCACATCAAAGTTTTCTAACTATGAAAGCTTTGAAAAAGTTTGTTTTAGAGCACCAAATTGAAATGCTTGTTTGTGGGGTTCTTTTTATTGCACCAAATCAAAATTTTCTAACTATGAAAGCTTTGAAATAGTAAAAGCTTGGACTGTTCACCTTCTCTGCAAAAAAATGTGTTAGTCCTTTCTTGAATAACACTATGCCATGCTTCTGCAAATCATGCACAAACAATGTTAGCAAAAGTGAAAACTTTATGTGGAAGCAGTCTTGTCAGAAGCAATTGCGAGTGAAAAAGTCAAGTGCGACCTTTGTGTTTTAAGCAAAAGTTTCCCAAAAACTCAAGTGTGCCTCTATTATTTTTGCAAAAGTGCAAAAAATGTCAAAAGTGGCCAGAAAAGGGTTAGATGAGGCCAAAATGTGAAATCTAGTACAAAAAATTCTTGTAGCCTATGCATGAAATTTTTTCTAGTGTGCTTCCAGAACTTGCAACTTCAAAATTTTCTCATAAAATGGTTAGTTCTAAGGATCGTGGTTCGACCAGGAATGCTAGAATGTGTAAGGGGAAAATTGACGACATCAAATAAGATAAATGGATTGAATTGAAACTAATCTAACTCAAAACAAAAATTGAGATTCATGCCCATTACTCAAGAAATGAACAATATTGAAATTTGTAATGCCCCGCCAAAGAAGCCCAAAGGACAACACAATTAACTACAATAATGGTACAATTTTTTTTTTTTAGCAATAAGAATGAATTGCATAACTTAACATAACATGAAAACTATGCTATGTCCTCTAAGGCTCCATGACTGCATTACTAGCAAAAGTATTAACAAGATGTAAACATACTATTGGCATATGATGGTTGTGGATGTACTTTTTGTATTCCGCTGTTGTCATTGATGGCAACCATAGTTATCTTTGAGGTCAATAGTTTTGTATTTAGTTGAACTGGAAGTAGAAGTGAAATTTGCATGTTATTGACAGTATTATCGGCTGAATAGGATATTCAGTTTTGAAATCTCGCCGAATCACTTTTCTTGGTTGTGGATCATTGAATGTGTTTCCTTGGCACAGAGAGAGCATACAATTATTGAATCTAGAAAAAATATTCTTGTGGCTATAGGTTCGGTTGGACATTCTTTGTTTATTTGCTATGTCCAGCTGACTCAATGAAATATTGCATACCAGATGTATAAGAGCTAATTATTGTTGTTATTATCTTTTTGGTTGTTTGATTATTGGTCCTAGCTATTGTTTGGCTGACTTTCTTAGGTCAACATAATTTATCCATTATATGGGCCGACTAGTTGCTAATTTTGTTAAGTTTTGTGGAAGTCGACTTGTGGTGATGAAATCTTTGTAAGTGGATATATGTGTGTGTGTGTGTGTGTTCAGCCATATATTTTGGATGCATGTAGGTGTTGTGTGTGCAATTTTTGTGATTGTCTAAGAATATTTTAAGCGATTTCATGTGCAGTTTCACTTGTGCATAAATATTTTTGTGGGCGAACTTGAGCAGAACAGGGCATAAGTTCTTCATTAGTCATCAGGGCAGAAGTTTGTCACCAAAGCTTAATCGAAATTGTAATCAGGCATTTGTAGATGCTATTATACCAGTTCATTTTCTTTTGGAACTATTCCAATCTCTTTTGCAAAGTTAGTGAGCCTTATTTTGAGTAGTGAGCTCTAGGCAATGAGCCTGAATGCAAGTGCATTCCCCTTATGTAATATTTTCCTTGAGTATACTCAAAATTACTTGTGGATTGGCCATCCACCGTGGTTTTTCCCCTTATAGGGTTTCCACGTAAAAAATCATTGTGTTATGGTTGTGTGGTTTCTCATTTTCTATTTCTGCATATTGTTATTGATTGAATATGTTAGGAAAGTTAAAAATAAGGATAATAGGATCAAAATTTGCAGAACACTGAGTCACCCCCCCTCTTAGTGTTGCTTGTTTCCAACAATTGGTATCAGAGCTAGTTCCTGGAAAGAAGCCTAATAGCTTGAGGAAAGAACATTCAATGGATATAAGCAGTCTGTAACAACAACTCATGGTGGCCTTAGATGACCTTGATTAGTCAAATCTAAAATTAAGGAACTAGAAGAAAATCTAGAAAATGTAGAAAAGTTTGTCCAGACATTATAGGGAAAGATCAATGAATCAAGGGAGAAAAGAAATGAGTTATGTGGTCAACTTAAGCAGAAAAATAAAAGCAATGAAGATGAACAACTTAGTCAAGTTCTGAAGGAGAAAATAGAAGAATGTGCTACCTTGAAGCGAGAAACATAATCCATCATGATGAGGATGACTAAGGAGTTGGAGGATAGAAAGAAGAATGAATAAAATATTGCTCAATCCTTGAAGGAGAAATCAAAACAATGCATTTGGCTGGAGAACGAATTAGAACAAAGCAAGAATAATGAAGAAGATCTTGAAAAATAGCTTGATGATGTAAGAGATGAACTTGTTACTACAAATGAGTTCAAAGAAAAATTTAAAGCAAGCTCAGCTAAACTGGATGAACTAATTAAAGGTTAGAGAGCTGATGGTGATAGATGAGGTCTTGGATATGAAGAAGGAGAAAGTTACAGATATGGACAAAGGAGATCTGATCAGGGGAAATCTGCAAGAAGACCATTTAGACAAAGAAACCAAGCAAATGCACCCGGGAGAAATCTGGTAAGATAACCTAATGCTCAAAAATTTGATGGCTATTGCTATACTTGTAATAAATTAGTCATATGGCTTCTCAATGTAGAAGTAGGATAAACACAACAAAGCCATCCTTCTCAGGTCAGTGCTTTAACTGTTACAAATATGGACATAAGTCAAGTGAATGTAGAATTGTGATGTATAACCTGCACATAGACATCAAGTGTTATACATGCAACAAATTTGGACATGTTTCTAACCAGTGCAGATTTAGACAAAGTCAGTGGAACAATTGGTCCAACCAGAGGAATGTTATTTGCTATAATTGTAATAAACCTGGACACATTTCCAAATCCTATTGGAACAAAAGAGGTTCGATAAGACAGGACAAGCAACTGGATACCAAAGGAAAAGGGAAGATCACTAGGGATGAGATCAAGAAGCAGATGTAGAAGAAATGGGTAAGGAAGAACCCTTCTACAAATGCAAATCAACCTACACCGGAAGCTACTTCTGGTAATACATCCGAAAATTAATTGTAGTCTTTGCCATAGGGGGAGCTGTGAAGAAAATCCTTTTAATCCCTTGCAAGTGGCTTACACATAAGTGTGGATGAATCCAATAGAAAATCATTTTTTTTTCAGAGGTTTTGGAATAAAGTAGACATATCAATAAAGCTTATCAAAGATTCGCATTTGAATTATTTTCCCTGGAATATCAAAATCTGTAAATCTACAAAATTAGGGCAAGAGCATTTAATGTGAAAATTAAAAATTTAGTGCGATAAATAAGGGTCTCTTTCACTCTCATTTATCACATTTTCATTCGAGTGAAGGTAGTTTGCAGAGGTCCTGGCGATTCCTACATAAGTGGAAGAAAGATTCAAGCGCGAGAAAGGGTTTGTGAATTGTCCTTCATTTTCGTCTTCAAAAGGTATAATCAATAAAACCTGTGAACTTGTGTTTTTCAAATCATGGATACCCCACTGCTTGTGGAAATTAAAGATAGGCCCCACCCCAAATTCAAATTGCATCCGTATAAATCCATCGAGACTGATCCCCTAGGTGTGTTTTCTTTTGTACTGTATGGAGTATTGCATATAGAGGATGTTAGGGCTTATGTGCATGCAAGGATTGAGGATTTGGGTAGTGCTCAATTGTTGGATCTTTACACTAACCATATTCTACAAGAGGATTTCTCTATGAAGCTGGAATTCCAAACCCTAGTCGACAAGAAATTTGCGTAGTTCGCAAAATTCCTTATCTTTGAAGAGGATGATTGGGTTCGGTATGTTCTAAGTAGAATGCATGATGAATTCCTATGGATAGACATACCCTTCATAATCTCCAAGGAGGAAATTTGTGCTGTAACAGGTTTGAGTTTGATCGGTAGACTTCCAAAACTGAAATCCATCAAGAATGAAGATGTAACTAAAGCTACCGGCTCTCACTAGGATAGAAGGGCAATGACAATAGAGCATATTGCCAAGATTGATGTCAAATTTTATTCAATGATTATTGGATATAAAATCTACCACTCAAGCTGGGATAATTCAATATTTGGAACTTCTATTCACACTGCATATGAAATGGTAAAGGAGAACATAGATTATGACTTGTGTGAAGTGTTAAGATGCCAACTCTTGGATAATGTCAAGAGGATCAAGAAGGATAAGAAGAATATTTTCAAGTTCGGAAATATGTTAATATGCCTATATTTTTACTTCTTAGGTGAAGTGCCTGGATTCGGTAAAGTCCAGTGGAGGAATGATACTCCTGTTGCAGTGAAAATTTGGGACATTTTGAGTAGTCTTGGTAACTGGGAGGTTCGAAATACAATTCTCTGGGGACATTTCATAAAATTTCAAAGTCAAATGCATGCTAGAGAAAGAATACCTGAAGCCATTGTAGAACGCTACAAAGATTCCATATGCTTCATGGTTGATATTGATCTGTGTTCCATGGAAGCTGCTGATCCTAAGACAATTTGGATCATGCCGATGGGGTATGAGGTGGATGAAAACATCTTGAAAATGTATGTTGAACATATGATAAGCTCACCTCTTGATACCAAAGAAGAGAGGTTCAGTACCTATGCAGAGAAAAGTCAGCAAGTCCATTTAGATCTGAGAAAACCTGTAAGAATCAGGAAGGAAAGGAAGGAAACTGAAAATATTGTAGTAGACTTGAGCATTCCAGTCGAGAGACTAAGGAAAGTAAGAAGGCAATGGGAAGAAGCACAAGCCGCAAAAGAAAAGGAAAACATTGAGGAGGTCCACATTGATCAAAATGAAGAATTGAATGTGGAAAGTGAGAAGTTGGCAGAAGGAGTTCCAGCTGAAGCAATAAATGAAAGTGATGATACTAAAGAGGTAGAGGTGGTAGGAGATGCAAATGATAACATATCTATTCCTGAGGACAATTTGACTCCTCCTATCCCTGAAGACATTGAAATTCCTATAGTGGCTAAGAAGCCATCAATAGAAATTGCAGAAGAGAAGGTTGTGTTTGTTGAGGAAAAGGAACCTTCACTAGTCGCCCTGAAAATTCAAGTTGAACCAGTCAAGAGTAAATTGCCGGAATCCACTCCCCATAAAGGTAAAGAATATGAATTGAAGCAACTCATAGATTTGGACTTTGAATTTGATGAAAATTCAATCAATAAATTTGTCCACTCTATCCCCCATTCAGATGATAAAAGTTTCCAAGATAGCTCGGGATAAGGAAAATGAGAGAATACTGAAATCTCACATTAAGGATAGCGAGTTGTTGAAGATTGCCTCTAAAGTCCTACAAAAATTGCTGCCATCACATGCTTCAGATCCATCACGAACCACATCTGGTGAGTTGAAAAAGTTGATAAACTCTGTTGACTCCCACTTCAAATCTTTTGAGGAATCAACTTTAGTCAAGGTAAGGAAAGAATTTAAAGAGGATAGACTTGGTAGTCTACTCGAGCTGATAACGAGGGATATAGAATTGTTGGAAACATGGGTGCAACACACTCAATAGGCTATAACTGAAGGAGGAAATATCTACAAATCCTGTCTAATTTTGTCAAAGTTTACAAGTTACAATGAAAATAAAATAAAGGATATTGAGCTACAACTAGGCATAATGTCAAACAGTTTTGATCCTCTGGCTAGCAGTATTTATCGTCAGGACTGTCAGGTGTTACCCCTCCTTGATCAAATGAAAAATTTGAAGCTTGAAAACGAAAACATCATTACTAGAGTGTGTGATCTAAGGGGATTGATTAGGATAAAAATTGAGATAATGGAAAATGCACTAAAAGAAGCAAGAAGTGTTGTTACTGCCTCAGATCCTACTGGTTTGGAGACTGCATAAACATTGTCCTATCTTATCTGTGGACACATCTCAATTTTGGAGAGCCTGAAGAGTATTTGGGATTCGACCCTTAGTGACTTGAAGAAGGTCTTTGCAGACATTTTGCAATTTCTGTAAGTTTCCATACAACATGTGTACAAGTTTTGCACCCCTAATTTTTTCATTGATGTCAAAGGGGGAGAGGAGGTATAGTGAAAAATATTTTAGGGGGAGTAATATTTTTGAAGGCCTACAATATTGAGTATTTAGTATTGTGTGTACCGGTAGCATATTATCTCCGACACTTAGTCATTTTTCACTAAGTGTTGCCATCAGTGCCAAAGGGGGAGATTGTTGGCATATGATTGTTGTGGACGTAATTTTTGTATTCTGGTGTTGTCATTGATGGCAACCATAGTTATCTCTGAGGTCCACGGTTTTGCATTCAGTCGTACCAGAAGTAGAAGTGAAATTTGCATGTTATTGATAGTATTATCGACTGAATAGGATATTCGGTTGTGAAGTCTCACCGAATCACTTTTCTTGGTTGTGGATCATTCAATGTGTTTCCTTGGCACAGAGAGATAATACAATTATTTAATCTAGAAAAAGTATTCTTGTGGCTATAGGTCCGGTTGGAAATTCTCTATTTATTTGCTATGTCAAGCCGACTCGGTGAAATATTGCATACCAGATGTATAAGAGCTAATTATTGCTATTATTATCTTTTTGGTTGTTTGATTATTGGTCCCAGCTATTGTTTGGCTGACTTGCTTGGGTCCACATAGAATTTATCCATTATATGGGCCAACTAGTTGCTAATTTTGTTAAGTTTTGTGGAAGCCAACTTGTGGCGATGAAATCTTTGTAAGTGGATATATATATGTGTTCGGCCATATCTTTTGGATGCATGTAGGTGTTGTGTGTGCAATTGTTGCGATTTTCTAAGAAGAGTTTAAGTGATTTCATGTGCAGTTTCACTTGCGCATAAAGATTTTTGTGGGCGAACTTGAGCAAAACAGGGCAGAAGTTCTTCATCAGTCATCAGGGTAGAAGTTTGTCACCAGAGCTTAACCATAACTATAATCAGGCATTATTATACTAGTTCATTTTCTTTTGGAACTATTCCAATCTCTTTTGCAAAGGAAGTGAGCCTTATTTTGAGCAGTGAGCTCTAGGCAGTGAGCCTGAATGCAAGTGCATTCCCCTTATGTAATATTTTCCTTGAGTATACTCAAAATTACTTGTGGATTGGCCATCCACCGTGGTTTTTCCCCTTACAGGGGTTCCACATAAAAAATCATTATGTTATGGTTGTGTGGTTTCTCATTTTCTGTTTTTGCATATTGTTATTGATTGAATGTGTTAGGAAAGTTAAAAATAAGGATAATAGGATCAAAATTTGCAAAACACTTCACCCCACCTCTTAGTGTTGCTTGTTTCCAACACATACATCATGGATTAACTAACAACAAGATTTATTTTAATTCATCACATTAAATGAACTAACAACATACATTTCCATCACATATCATCAGATAACTAATCATTAAGGATCATATATATAGAACTAACGAGTACATATACAAATTCCAATACATGGGAGTATATCACAACTCGCTACATCATTACATTGGTTAAAATAATGATTCCCTGAATACAATTGGGACGTATACATCAATATTACAGTACATGATACATGTAATATAAAAGTCCAATACAAAAACAAGAAACTATCTCCTTGAACTGGAACACAAATTGGAATTTGCTATATAAGGAACAACCTCCATGCACACAAACAACAACAAGGGAAACCCAATGGAGGAAAAAACACCAACCTCCCGACCATGTGGAACCTTAAGGTCCACCCCCATGCTAGGAGATAACATAAACATCAATTCCAACGCTGAATTCACTTCTAGAGGCACACTCACACATCACAAGGGGAACACATAACTACTAGGGAATGCTAGCTTGCAATAGGGAGGAGTTTCATCACATAGCTTGCTATGGGTTACCCTAGCAAATCTTCCTAGACCCCAACCCCCATCCTGGGTTACCCTGGAAGCCTCTACCAATCCCCGACCCCCATACAAACTCATGCGGAATCAACATGTACCTTTCATGAGGACAAGGCAGTTGATCTTTCCATTCCAGGCCTTCTCATCTCATCTCAAGCCTAAACGAGCACTTGAGCCATGAGTGAGCCATACCATTATCTTGATTAATGTGAAAACTACCCAACCCCCTAACTCATTAATTAGGTTATCACTGAATTAAGAAACTCCCAATAGGCTACCCTAGATAACCACTTTGGATTCTGACCCCCGTTGAGAGCCATTACCCCTACTTGCAACTAGAAAACCCTACAAATTTAGCAAGGAATTTACCATCTTGCATACACACATAATCACATGAATCCAACACAGAGCAAGGCATTAACCATCTTGCTGACATATCACAATCACAAGGAACTATAAACAGTGCAAGGCATAGACCCACTTGCACACATCTCAACACATGAATCCTTAGAAAACCCACATACAAGTTACTTCAAAATGAAACAATCATAATACCCTCATACAAGATACTTTAAAATGAATCAATCATAAGATCCGCATCCAATATAATTTTCCCCAAGCCTCTGGAGGACAACTTTAACACTTGCACATTAACTCCCACTTAAACAACCCCAAAATCACTTCATTACCTGACATCGACACAATATTTATCAAAAGCAACCAATCCCACAATCACCACAAAATACATTGTTTTCACAATCACATTTGTTCTCAAAGACTAATGTCAGGGTAAATTTATAACTCAACTAAAACAATTAAGGGATCAAACCTTCATTTATCTTAATTACCCATTTACCGCAGCGACAATTGTACTCATTAACTAGACACATAGTAATTTACAATTTAACTATTAAATAGCTATAAAAATAATCAACATTAATTAACCAACACAAAGATAATCTAGTTCATTTATTTTAACAAACCTTTTAATTATCTAATATAAGTAACTCGATATTCCTTATTTAATTATTTTCCAATTTACTCATCTACATAATCATTTAATTCTCAAGACAAACATAAACTTTTTTCCAACATCATAACACACACACATAAACATAAACACAAATATCAAAAAATATATATATATATGGATATATTATAAACATAATGCAAATTACACATTCATAAATAGACAAACATATATATATATATATAACCGAAGAGCCCGTTGTATCAAGAAGAGCCAACAACCCAATCGGTGTAGAAAAGTGTGACTGCCAAGCACCCAAGAGGGTTATAGAATGAGGTTCCACATGCTCAATTAGGGTGGTTGATGTTTGATGCTCATGCAAAGGTAAATGGACAATTACCCTCATAGGCTTAGGCATGAATGAAATTGGGAGCTTGGGGAAACAAATTTAAGATTTGAAAGGCCAAACATCATATTCTCGAATTACCATAGAAAGCAAACTAATCAAATTCCTACTACAACCTATTTTCATTGAAAATAAGGCACAATACCAAAAATCGAATACAATGGATGGCAAATACAACGAATTCCAATCACACTAAATATTCCTTAAATAACGAATACAATGAACAATGAATACTTCAAATTACATTCATGAAGGTATTCATCAGATAGTAAACAAAATCAGAATGTCAAGATAGCTATCGAATGCTATAAATAAAAGCATCAATGTAAGATCAAAACCTGCAGTGTCGGCTATAGCATATCTATCGATTACTAATCAAGAGGAATGTATACACAAGCAAAAGACATACATATCGAATCCCATTATATATTTCATTCTTATCAAATACCCAACAGAAAACATAGAATCCAAACATAACACATGTTTAGCCATCAGGTAGAAATCAGAAAACCCAACATAAAGCACATTTATCAAATTCCAAACATAATGTATATGCATACAAAGAAGATAATGATTTGCAAAGGACAATCTTGCCACACAAACATAGTTGATCTACAATGCTCCACTCAAATCCTCAGTTCAAAAACTCAATAATCTCCAAAACCATAATCCACCATAGAAGAAACTTCACAGACAAATTTCTTTCTTCCTCAAAAACCAAAAATCCATCCTAATCTGTATCTCTCAAAAAAGATCATTATTTATTAAAAAAGGCTGCTTATTATCCGAAAACCCCCAAAATCAAATAAAATATCCAGAATCCCCAAAAAGCCTTCCATGCGAGTTTCTTTTTAGAAAATAATTAATTTCATTAATAGTTTATAGCTGCCAGTACTAATTTTAGAATTTGTAATTGAAGAAACTTGCCTTTTCATTTATTGCCTTATTTCTTCCTACTTATTACTGTTTATTAATTGTAGCTTTCTGTTATAATATTTTATTTAAACTTAATAATCACCTTTTAATATATTAATTACTTACTTCAACTTCACATTTTAATTTTATTTTATCATAACCTTTAATTATAAAAACATTTATTTTTAATTATCAAAATTACCTTTTAACTTAATAATACCATTTTAATGTGACAATTAAACAAAAACATTTATCGACCAAATTTAAATCAAATAGACTAAACACCCATCAATACCTGACCACAAAGCGAAGTTGATAAGCAAGACCACAACAACAACATTGACAGACCAACTAACCATATAGACAACACTGACAGGGTGAATCATGGAGGGGCACTACAAATTACTGAATTCAATGAACTAAAAAGCAAAACAATCAAAGAACATACAAATAATTCAATAAAAAGAATTTGTTACCCATCCCGCGTCAGAGTGTGTTCACAAAGATGTTGGGTTATTCATATCAATGCGAAACTTCCATTGTGTGTGCAAAAACTTGAAGAACGTACGTGTGTTGATAACAGCTATGTGTAAAGCTTTATCAAAATATCGATTAAGTTCTCTGCATTACTTCATTGTATAAAATGATATTGATTTTCCAATCGTTTTTTAGAAGAAAAATGGTTGTTATATAGAATTTGTGTTTCAAAATGAATGCTCAAGATCGTGTAGTAGAATATCTTGATCAATGGTTCAAAACCGTTGAGAGGATTTAGATGGGAATAATTAGTGCAAATTGATTACGTAATCGGTGTGATTGAAGAAATAATTTTGAGTGTTCAGTGGGATTGAGGAAATAGATTGAATAATATGTGGAATTGAAAAATAGATTGATCTATCAGGAAATAGATGGATTAGTTAGGAATGGATGGATTTGTCAGGAAATAGGGGAGTAGGGTAAATTAGAGATATAATTAAATAATTGATGTTATTGAATCTTTGTGTTTATATGCTTCTATTGGAATAATAATGTCATAAGTAGTGGTAATTTAGTGATAAGATATAAAGTTGTCAAAATGGCCACTACCAAGATAATAAATATTTTGTATAGGATTTTCTCATAAGACATGATTTACTATGTGATATTTTGGTGAGTGACATTCATAAAAAATATTACATGAACAATAGAAGGTCATCGCTTCAACTAGTACTATGTGATAAAATGATAAGATAATATAGATTACCATTTAGGATTACCAAAAGGGTTAACCAACTCTTAAAATGGTCATTA
Organism: Sequoia sempervirens; assembly: GCA_007258455.2. Lineage (NCBI taxonomy): Eukaryota > Viridiplantae > Streptophyta > Pinopsida > Cupressales > Cupressaceae > Sequoia > Sequoia sempervirens. The sequence continues at coordinate 52,851,037 of VDFB02109042.1, forward strand.
TGCTAATAATTAAAATCTTCAAGCTATATAAAGGACAAAGACTCATTTCTTGGCTACATAGCAGTTCATTAAATGAGTAGTCTCAAGCAAGTTGCTACTTGAAAAGAAATGGAAGGGACTTGGGAATATTGTGTTTAAGCTATGCTATTTTAATGTTTCTAGGTAGATTTCTTAGTTAGTGTATATAAAATTTATTTATTTTTTGGTATGCTTAGTAGGACCATGTTCCTTCCCTCTAATTTTACATCTAGAGATGATTGGTCAAGACTAGGGTCCAACTTATGAAGCCTTGAATTGTTGTCTAGTCACATCAAGAACAACCATATCATATAACATAGATGGTGGATATATGATTTATAAGGTATTCGATCTAAATGTATGGGAGGTAGATGCCCATGTCAACACCCAACTCCCACATGTTGATAGAAGCCCTTGTGAATTATTCATTGAGTTTCATGTCCATGTTGGGAAAATAAAAAATGACATCTTCTTGGAAATTTCCTTCTCTCATATGTAGGGTGGGGATTGTTAGGAATATGTGTTGTACACCTTGCATAATATTGATTATTTTAATCATATAAATAAATAAATATTTGTTTGTGGTGCATTGTAGGTGATGTGTTTAGCCATATTAATTATTTATTTGGGGTCACTTGTAAAGTTGTATGTAACTTTGGGTTAGATATTTTATGTGTGGGTTGCACATGAAAAATATTTAATATTTAGGAAGCTTAGTACCAAAAAGTAAATGTGGGGTCAATGGTTTTGTGAAATCATGGTTTTGAGTCACATGGTTTTACATTACCACTTGGTTGTATTTGTGTGAGCTTGATTCTATAAAGCAAGCATATGTTTAGTGGTTGAGGTTGGCTAATTGGGGTTTTGGCTCGGCCACATCATTGTATTGAGTCTTCTTTTGAGGAGTGCATATGTTAAGCATAGCATGGGATGCGCTGACACATTCTTGGAAACATAGAGAATGCATTGTAGAGGATTTATGTATTAAGAGTATTCATGGAGACTTTGTAAATGTATTGTAATGTTTCACAAATAAATAATACATTAAGTGTGGATGATTTTGGATGTTGGGTTTTTCCCTATATGAGGGTTTTCCCAAGTTATATCTTGTGTTATATTGTGATATATCTTTGATATACGCATATGGTTATTTTGTAAGCTTGTATGCATTCTTTTCTCTCATGGGGTTATATAAGAACTGGTTTGATTGACTTGTGTGATTTTTCTTACAAGGACGAATTTAGGGGGTGATAAAACTTCTATGTGGAATGTCATCCATGAAACTTCAAGTATCTTCCTTGACAATTCCCATTCCAATACATAACCCCCTAGTCTTTGAATAATTTAGACCTAGGTAGCATTTGTGCTAACTGTTAGGAAAAGGTGTGTTGTCCACCTTGTATAATGTTATAATGTAATATTTATTTGTTTATTGTGTCGTGCACCTAGGGAATCTAGGGATTCATGCATCACATGGGTCTAGCATTCTTGGGGCCACTTTATGTGTTGTATGCAACATTGGTTTAAATATTTAATGTAGGGTTTTTTTGTTTTGATAAAAGGAAAGGTATGCCTATAATATATATTGATATATAAAATAATTACATATTGAGATAATATAAAAACTATCTTGGCAAGCCAAAATTTCTGCCCAACAGATTAATAGTCTGAATATGTTCTTGAGAGAACAAAACTAACTAACCCCTGTCCAGACACCATACCATGCCCAAATATAGTCATTTTCATCATTTTAGATTAACTAACTTATACATGATATAATATTTTCAATCCAAGATTACATTGACAAACCCAAAAAACTAAACAGAGCTACCCAAAAAGTATCAACAAAGCTTAATTTTTCAAAAAAATAGTCTTCATCCATCCACACCACATAATTTTCACCCTGGCTTTCCTCACAGTCACCTTGATATTCTTTCCAGTCTGCTTCCAGATCTTGCACTTTTCTCTTACACCCTAACACAAGATTGCCATGATCCTTTGCATTTGGAGAGGTATTTGAACTTGGCACAAAAAATACCTGGTTTTGCATGAGCAATAGGTCCATGCGTGGGTTGGAAACAAGCAACACACAGTCATGCAAACAAAGGAATGAAATGGAGAAGAACTTCTGTTTAAACCCCGCCTCCATGTTTGAACAAATAAACTGAGAATTCTTGCTCAAAATTTTTAGAAAAATGTTTTCATTCTCATACTCAAAAGCCAACTTAACCCCATCATAAATTTCTTGAAAACCTTGGCACTATGTGAGAAAATTCCTAGGAAAGAGCCCCCCTATATACCCTTTTCCCTTAAAAATATTGTAATTTTGAACAAACAATTGCAAAGCATCATCTTGCAGGAATTGCTCTTTCACAAATTTCCCTACTATTTCTCAACATCCCTTAAATATTGACAAAAATACATTAGATTTGAAAGGAAAATTGAAAACACCTGAGATGATTGAATAATTCTTCTTGCTCTGGGGCTGATAACATGAAAACCAATAATTGAGTGCACAAAATCTTCAACCCTCAAAATAATTGAGTGCACAAAATCTTCAACCCTCAGGCAGTTGAGTTTGAATATTACTGCTAAGTCTTCCCGCACTAGGTACCCCTCAAATGGCCTCTCCCACTTATGCGATTTCAATTGCACTCATAGGTTCCATGGCTGGTAGGCGATTGTAGCTTGAACATTGATGCTTGCAACCAGACCCACTTCGGCCTCTACCACTTCACTTCCAGAAGTTTCCACTCCATGTCACCCAACAGATAGTATGACAAATGAAGATTGAAGAACAATATGGCTTAAATAAAAAATCCTCCAATTTACTCCATAAACTTTAATGAGAGATTTTAGGACCAACATTATTACAAGAACCTTGAAATCTACGACCTCCAGATATGCCATGCTCCTCAATTGAAGGTTATACGTGCTAAAAATCCCTTTCTACAAAATCATTTCTACTCCCTCGCTTGAAAAAATGGAGAAATGAACCCTTGTCTTATCATAATTAAGAAAGTACTTGCAAACAACACATGTTAGCTCATAGCCGACGACAAAATTGCCACATGGAGGGTATCTATTCTTTGTTCACATGTAACAGAACTTGCCAAGCTGCTCAACTTACATTTTATGATCTCTGCCAACCAACACATATTATATCCTCTGGCAATGTGTGCAAATTTCACTCTCCACTATACCAAGTTATCATGTTTGTAAATCCTATTTATGTGTGCTGGGGCTTACTTACAAACAATATAAAAGATATACTCTAATAACTGAATAAGCTTATTATTGCACACCGCTTTTGAGTGGCATGAAATAAAGTGGCATGAGATAATTATGTAGGTTACACAAGAACTTCATTTGTACATGTAACCTAAACAAAATTTGACATCTCCTATTGTGCAATTTCCTCTAGTTGAGGATATTCTTGTATGTGACTAATGTCTTGAGCTAAATAAACTTCTTGGTTATTGCACCCCATGTTTTCCAAGCAATCTGCTAATTTATTACCTTCACGGTATGCATGAGTGATCTAATAAATTTGAAAATTCTCCATCAAAGACCAAGATCTTTTAAGAACATATTACAAATTCCAATTTTGAATGCTTTTAACTTTGCAAGCATTAATAATCACCAAGGAATCACCTTCAATATGTAAATTTGTAATACCCAGCTTCACTACAATTTCCAAGCCTATTACTAAAGCTTTTGATTTTGCAAGATTATTTGACCCTTTTGAAAGATGATTTGAACTAATTGCGAGTATCTTTCCCCTCAAATCTCTTAAACAAACGCTTGCTCCTGATTCCCTTGGGTTTCCTCTTGAAACCCCATCAAAGTTTAATTTTATGAAACTATCTTGAGGGGCCTTCCATTTAACATGTTTCCTATCAATTTTCACTACTTTTGATTGTAAGATGCTGCTTGGGAATGAAAATTCTATACTCTTCCAATTATTTAGAATAAAATCATCCCAAATTGTAAAGAATGAATTTAGACCCTTATGATTTTGAACACTGGTATTGACAAACTCAGAAACTGCCTTTTCAATTTTTCCGTATACTATCTCAACCGATGATGCTACTTTTCTAAAAATGTGTAAGTTATGCTCCCATCATAGATTCCATATTACTAAAGATGGTATCACTTGCCAAATACAAGCATAAAAAGAAGATTTGAATAGAACCAACCAACTTTGAAACAAATCCCATAAAGAGTTTGGAAAAGGGGTATGAAAATTAAGTTTGTTCAAGACAAAGGTCCAACATTGTTGTGCAAAACAACATTTGACAAACAAGTGATCAACATCTTCTTGTTCCTCATTACACAATGGGAACTTAAAAGGATATGCTATTCTTAATTTTGACAAATGGTCACTTGTTAGAATTCTCTTTCTTAATGCCAACCAAGCAAAACTCCTAGCCTTTGGTAGAGTTTTTTTATCCCAACAAAAAGAATATGCCCTTTGAGGAGCAAGTTGGCCTAGTTTTTGACATAAAATCTTATATCCTTGTTTAACTGTATAATTTCCATCACTCGATGCTGCCCATACAAGTCTTTCCGGTTTTGGGGAGATAAAAACTACGTGTTGATTCAATATTTCTTGTAGCCCATTACATTGCTGAGAAGAAAGAGAAGGATCTGAAATGTTTTTCCAAATCACTTTGCCTGACAAGGTTTTTACTGACTGCACATAGTCTAGAAAATTTTCCCCCCATGACTACTTTAATGTTTCCATTGAATGAGACAAGTTAGGATTATTTTGCAAAGGAGGATTCCCATTCCATGAATCACTCCAAAATTTTATACTGTCCCCATTGTTTACCTCCCATGAAATGTATGTAGTGATTAGTTTTATACATGCTATTAGAAAATTCCACATTGTTGATCCTTTTGGAGGGTTAGAAATGGTAAGAATTCTTGAGGGATCCCATTTATCCAGATACTTTGCTTGCAAAATTCTACACCATTTGGATTTTGGATTTACATACATCTTCCAAACAAGTTTTGCTCCAAATGCTTTGTTTCTACTTAGTAAATTATGAATTCCAACCCTACCTTGACATTTTTCTTGACCAATTCCCTCTAAGGATTCTAGAGGCACCTTTTTCTGCTCATCCATATTACCTTTCCAAATAAAATCTCTAATAATTTTCTCAATTTCTAATATCACAGACCTTGGCCCTTTGAGAACTGTAAGAAAATAATTAGGAATTGAAGATAATACTGCTTTTACTAAGAGTATTCTCCCTGAAAAAGATAGCCATCTAGCCTTCCATAGTAAAATCCTTGATTTCAATCTGTCAATTACTTTTACCCAACATGCTGCTTTATTTGGGCCCAAGAAAAGAGGGATTCCTAGATAAGTGCTAGGTAGGACTTCTTGTTGGAAACCAGAAATTTTGACTATCTTCTTAGCAATTTCTTCCTATTTGTTAAGCACATAAACTTTTGATTTTGATGCATTTATCCTTTAGCCTGATGCTGATGTGTATTTGTCTAAGACCTCCTTAATATGCTTAGCTTTTGCAATAGTCGCTTTCCCAAATAAATTGGTGTCATCTGCAAAGAGGGAATGTGTAACTACTAAGCCTATATCCCCAATTTGAACCCCTTTCCACAGACCCTGAGAATGCTTGTTGCCAATGAACCTGCTCAATGCCTTAGCCATGATTATAAACAAGAACGGTGAAAGAGGATCTCCTTGCCTGACCCCTTGTGATGCACCGAAAAAACCAGTAGGAGAACCATTAAGTAAGATTGAGAACTTAGCCCCTGAAAGATATGTTATTATCCATCTACACCATTTTTCATTGAAACCAAAACTTACAAGAAATCTTTTTAGAAATTTCCAATTGACTTTGTCATATGCCTTCATCATGTCCAATTTTATGATGATAGAAGATGCATCAGTAGTAGAAATTGAATGTAACATTTCATGGGCTACTATAGCTCCTTCAACTATGTCTCTTCCTAGAACAAAACCACCTTTTTCTTACGAAATGATCCTTGGTATGATGGGCTACAACCTTAGATAAATTGCCTTAGTGAATATCTTGTAAATTGTGTTGCATAAGGAAATTGGCCTGTATTCTGCAAATGTTTCCAGGTCTTTTACTTTAGGAAAAATTGCTATATTCGTCACATTGAATTGTTTTAACAATGTACCCGTTCTTCTTGATTCTTTAATAGCCCATAATAGATCAAAACACACTATCTCCTAACATTTTTGGTAGAATAAAGCTGTAAAGCCATCTATACTAGGTGCTTTATTCGGAGCCAAAGAGAAAAACACTTTTTTGAGCTCCTCTAACGAGAAAGGTTTCATTAAGGCTTCATTATCCCCTTCCATAACAATTTTTGGAATTGTTTCGAGGAGTTCTGCTTCATCTTTATCATTTTTCTCATCGTTTCCTTGTGATACCGATAAGAGATAAAAAAAAAAAACCTTACACATTCTCTATTTATATCTTCTTCCTTAGTAAGCCAATTACTAGTTGATATTTCCTAAACAGATTGGATTACCTTGGAAACCCTCTTAATATGAGTGGATGCATGAAAATATTTGGTATTACAATCACCCTCCCTCAACCACAAATTCTTTGATTTTTGACTCTAGTACATTTCTTCTCTCGCACTTAATTCTTCCCATTCTCCTTGCAAGTGATTTTGTTTATCTTATAGAGATTCATCCAGGCCATGTTGAATAATCTGCTCATGCACCTCTTCCAGTTGTTTTTAAACCAGCTCTTTCTGATGAAATACATTTTTGAAAACCTCTTTGTTCCATTTTACAAGCTATTTCTTAAGATGTGTTAACTTTTTGTACAACTAAAACATCATTGTTCCTTGTTCATAAGGTGCTGTAATCCACCATTGATGGACCAAGTCCAAGAAATTAGGAAATTTAAACCACATACTCTCAAATTTAAAAGATGATTTGACTTTTGGAGATGAGACATTTGAAATGCTGAGAGAGATTGCGTAATGATCAGAATCTGTATAAGGAAATATCTCAGACACCAAGTCATGATTTAAATTGAACCAATTAGAAGAAGCCAAATATCTATCCAATCTTACTACTATATGGAGAAATCCTTTCCTTCTATTAGTCCATGTAAAATCGCCCTTAGCTGGAACCACATTCCTCAAAGCATTTGAATTAATGAAAAAACTGAAATCTGCTATTATTTTGGGAGGGGGAATAATACTCCCTTTCTTTTCTTGAAGCGAGGCAATAGCATTAAAGTCTCTTGCCAGAATTATTTTTCCATCCCCCAAACTTATTATTACTTGTGTGAGCCGATCCCACAAACTCTTCTTATCAGACGTAGATGTTGGCCCATAAATATTAAGCAACCAAAACTTTAAGTCAAATTTTGTTACTTTCAACAACTGCCAATTGCTTTCATTTTTAAGTGATTCTACACTATCTTTGGATTCCATAATGCCACTAGCCCCCCTGATGCTCCTTGAGTAGGCGACTGCACTGATTTCCACAACTACCATTTTTGTATTGTGGCTTCCTATGTATCTACTGACATTTTTGTTTCCTGAAGAATCACTATATTAGATCCACATCCATCCACTTGACTTTTGGTGTGAGATCGTTTGTCAGGGGCATTAATGACCCTGATATTCCAAAATATTATCTTCATGGCGCGCGAGGAGAGAAAAAATCTCTCCTCAGGCGTTTATTAGCTGTGTTTGATAAAGAATCATATAATGTTCGCTTGAGGCCTGCATCTATTTCCTCTTGTAACTGTGTAAAATTTTATTTTCGGCCTCTCTTTCCTAGGGATTTATTTTCCATTGACTAAAATAGAGTTTGAGATATAGACAAAGATTGCGAGAAGTCAAAGCCTACAACTTCCTCTGTAGTAGTTTGACTTAACACTTGATCTTTTGAAAAAGTATTTATCTGTTCCTTTTGGTTTATTGCCTCTGAATCAATGCTAGTAACTATCTCTTTTCCTTTTCCAATGCTGCAATCCCAAAGTACCTCTCCCTCTGTAATCTCTTCTACTATATCATCAACTAATTCTACTCCTACTGATAAAAGGATCTTCTCTACTAAATTTTCTAGTTGTGCATCAAAAACCTTCTCATTATTTTTTGATATATCATGTAGTTTTATCCATTCTGCATCAGCAGATGAATCTTTTGAATGGATTGGGAGTAGAGCTTGATCTTCCTACTTCCCATCCATAATCAATGATCTTGAATCTTGGAGCATCAGTTTCCTGACCACTTCATACAGTTGATATTTAGGAATCTAGAGAGATGGGGAGTATAAATTCAAAATGTACCCCATTTGCTTCTTTCCCAATAGGTCTAGATACTTTCCCAAATCTATGTATAATGAAAATTGCTTTGCATGAACATTTGTGGATAGTATTCATTTTTTAATGTTCCCTTGTCCCCTCGAATGAACATAAATGCATTGTTGTTGAAGTTTCAAAGAGGCTTGGTTTTTGTTCCTCTTAAGAGCTAGATCTGCACTAAAATTAGATGCTGATACCCCCTGACTCAACTCCATTTTCTGCCCCCCTTTTTTACTGCTAGGACCTTGGACTTGTACAATATTTTTCTTTGTACATTCTACTCTAGAATGTCCTCACATATTACATTTCACACATACATTCTGAGGGGTTTCAAATATGAGCTCTTGTTGCCATTTTCCAAATTTGGATGTAATCTCTATATGCTTTGGTAACATTTTAGTTGTGTTAATCAACACACACATCCTTACTAGCTTTGATGGATTATTAAAGAACATAAAATATGTTTAAGGAAAATTCCTATTTGGTTAGCCATGATTTCAAGCAAATTCAATTCTCTACATTCCAATGGAAATGCATGCATTTGAATCCAGAAGGGAATGAATTGATTAATAAAATCCTCAGATTTAAAATTTGGGTGCCAATGTTGCATATATAATCCTGATCCTTGAAATGACCATGATTTGATTTTGAACACCTCATCCTTATAGGCTTTATCAAAAAATAGAGCAACAAAATTTCCTTTCCTTTGATCTAAATAGAAAACTTTAACTACTCCTTCCCATTCATCAAATATTAAATTCTTTAAATTTTCTAAATCCAATGTATGGTTCCAGAACTTACATATGAGTGCTTTTTCTCTCAGATCTTGGATTTGCGGCTACAGAAGATGCTTTGGGAAGGTAACCTTAATAGCACCCTGCTATTGTGATGGTAAGGATTTATCAACATTCTTGAAGCTGTCATCCCCTGATTTTGAACTATGATTTTCCTGGGTCATTTTTTGTACTTCTTTTCTTCTCCATTCTTTTCTCTATTTTTCCTTTGATTCGCTTTAGCTTTTGAACCCTTTCCTTTCTTTCCTTTGGCATGAGATTTCAGACCCTGACCTTGCATAGGTGCTTCCTTCTATCCAACTATTTTCTTCTTTTGATCCTGTTGACAATTGAGACCCCCCTTCTCAAATTGCTTAGATATTGAAATCTCAATACCCTTTTTTGTTCCATTGTGCCCTCAAGAAAGATCAGAGAGGGAAAGATCTTTAGGGTGCTCTGCATGATACTTAACAAACTCTGCATGCAATGAATTTGAATTTTGTGGTGGAAGAGACACATTGGGAGTGTGAGTGGACTTGTTATGGATTTTTGTACTAATTCCATTTTGTAGCCTCTATGTAGTTTTTTGAAGGTTTTACTGAAAACCCTTATTAGGAATAGAAGTTTCTTGGCTGGAAATAGTTTTGTCTCCTGCCAACTCAACATGCAACCGCTTTGGATTGAAGAGACCTCCTTCATTTCCAAAAACCATATTATTCAAAGGGTTTTGGATATGTGTTTTTGACCTTAGATCCTTTTCTCATTCAACATAATACCGATCAAAATATCTTCTGTCTTTATCTGGGAAGCACTCTTCTTCATATATATCAAAAAATGGTTGCTTTTGTCTGTCCAAATGCCTTTCCAGTCTGAAGGGCTTCCAATTAGGCCTAGAAAATTTATGGCTAATCGACTGTCTTTGTGAGCCTGCATGATATTAGCCTACATTTCCCATGGGCCTACCAATCTGAAAAACACGCTTGTCAAGGAATCGAGGTTGACTGAAGCCATTAAATTTGTCATTTTCTACAAAATGACCATTGGTCGACGATTATTTTTTTGCCTGTTGCTCCATTGAAAATTGCACTCTTGCTATATTTAATGTAGGGTTGCACATTGGAATAATATTTAATATTGGGAAAACTTGGTACTAATATTAAATGAGGGGTTAATGGTTTTGTAAGCTTATGGTATTAGTCACATGGTTTTATGTAATACCACTTAGTGGTTTCGTGTGAGCTTGTTTCTATAAAAGAAAACACATGGGTAGTTTTGTAAGGTTGGATGGTTGGCTTGGCTATTCGACTAAGAGGTTGAGAGCATCTCTTATTAGCATTTTTGAGGGTTGAAGCATGGCATGGGATGTGTGGCTACATGCTTGTTCACATGGAGTTCTTGTAGAGGACTTGTTGTTTCAAAGATATTCATGGAGGACTCTAAATATGTATTGTAATGTTTATTGCTGAATAATACATGAGTGATGGATGCTTTTGGAGGTTGGGTTTTTCCCTCATGAGGGTTTTCTCAGGTATATCTTGTGCCATTTTTGATGGTGTGTTGTCTATTCTTTTGCATATGAATTTTGAATACTTGTTTGCATAGATTTCTCTATTTGGGTTATGTGGAAATTATCTATGGTGGATGCATATTTCCTTTCATTTGGTATCAAATCCATGGTTGTGGTTTGTATAACCCTTATTGGAGTAGATCTGGTGTATAGTCGAATCTAGGGCTTGCATGGAAAGAATGAAGACATTGCAAGATATGAGGGTTTTATGCAACACTTTTTGTAGATTTGGGGTTGTAGATTTGTGGTTATTTTTTTTATAGATATGGGGTTATGAATCTTTGTTTGAAAAAGGGTTTTTATGGATGTTGATCATGAGGGTTCTTTAGGGGAAATGTTGCAGATGACCCCTTGGAATTAAACTGACCTCACCATTCGTTCCAGGAAGCTCGAGAGACGAAGATTAACATAAAATTTAACCTATTTTTTTTACTGGAGAAAATTGCAATTTTTTTTTGCCAAATGGCCCCTCGGTCATAGGACCATTGAATTTTGCAAGCTGATTTTTTTTTTGTGGTCTATTAATATTTTTTCCTGCACATTATAGAAAAAAATATTTTAAAACACCCTGATGGAAGTCTAAAAATAAAATAAAAATAAAATAGCAGGGTGGGGGGTCCGTAGACCCCATACCCTGCGGGTACTAGACCCTACCAGGAGTACAACCTTGGCAAGGTGTTGTCGGCCCCATGGTGGCCTGCGGAAGCGTTGTCGGCGGGGCAGAGCCCTCGCTTGGAAATTTTAAATTTTAAATGCCGCAACTTGAAACTTTAAAAATACAAGTTTTAACCAGATTTAATAACCTGGTCGGGTCTGGGCGATGCTGCCCAGGTGGGGCTGCTGCCATCGGTGGGCCAACCAAGGGCCACCTCCTTTTTGTTGTATAAGCCAAATTGTGCAAATTTTTTCCAAGGGGCATAAATTTTGCTTGGTGTGTCCATTTTGTGACTTCTTATACTTGTTGGAAAGGCGGTTTTGTGTAATTTTATGTGGTATTAGTGGTTTTTCCATTTTTTTTGTTTTGATAGTGCATTTTCTTGCTAGAAATTGGATTTTATTTTTATGGTTGGAGAGGTCATAACTTATGCATACAAAGTCAAATTTTGGATGTCTTATTGTCAATGGAAAACTTGTTTAGAGCATTACATAGTGGATCAGGTTTGGAGATGTTTTGGCATGATTTATTTGTTGTTATTTCCATTTGAGCTATTTATGGGTTCCTTTGACTATGGTGATGTTGTGAGCTTATGGCTATTTAGATCATGGCAATTTGATGTTGGATTCATTGCACTCATGTGTACATGTCTGATTATTCTCATTTGACATGGTTATTAGTAATTTTTTGGATTTTTATGTTGCATTGTTGTATCTGAGAGTTGTATAGTGTTGTAAGCAACCTATACTTACAAGTTGTATTTATGGCTTGGATATGGGTTGTCTATTCCCATAGATGCTTCAATGTTGTTACAGATTAGATTTGTGGCTTGGTTTAGTCACTTGTTTTGCTAGTTTGGTTGTCATGTTGAAATAGAGACATGGTATTACTAGGTGCAATCATGATATGGGACCTATGTTGTTGACTATGTGATGAAAAAATGTGTGACATGATTGGATTGTGTTTTTGGTACATTTTGTGGTGATCATGATGTCATGGATGTTCCTTGTGCTTTAGAGACTTTGGCATGACATGATTTTTTATGTAGGTGCTTTGTTGGTGGTGTTGTATTGGTTCCTGTTTGGTTTGTGGCAGTGTATATTCTTGGCTTGAGGATATAGTTTTGGTTGATCTTCATTGAGGAGGTTGTTATCACAATGTCATGGATAGCTTGGTTACACAATTCAATGGGAGCTTGTGACAGTGATGGTTTGGCGGTGTTGTATCTTCTTGGTTTGGAGATCATGGTTTGTACTCTTCCCTTTGGGAGCTCGGTGTTGAGTTCTTTGATTGCGATGGGGCTATAGAGGATCTTCATTTAGAGGATGGTTATCATGTTGACATGGAGAGCTCGATATCATGAATCATTGGGAGATTATGGAGATGATGTGGATTCACCATTTGATGGTGGATGATCTTCTGCAGTGTTTGTTGGTGTCATGGATGGACTCTTGGATTTTATTTTTTATATGAAGTGAGGGTTCTTTGACATCTTTGGTTTCATTGATACGATACAGTTATCTTCATGTGGTTTGGAGATGTTGACATATTGGTTAGCTATGGAGGACTCTTTAGTCTTTGGTTGAAGTGTCATGATTTGGCATTTGACATGTGATCCTTATTTTGATAGGATGGTTATGTATTGTGTTATGATTTACTCTTGGTTGCACATTAGAGTTTTGACATGATACATGTACATGATATGTTCATTGGAGGATATGATCTTCTTTTTAGGAGATGTGAGATCATGATGCCATGGTTATGTTCCTAATTCAACTGTTGGGACTTTAACTTTGATCTTGGTTGGTTCTCTTAGTGTTGGGTACATTGATCATTTCCTTGGGAGCTTCATGATGGTGCTATGTTACTGATGTAGAGGCATCTGGAAGAATTCAAAACAATTGAGGCAGTTGACAGTGAAGTTGCAGAGTACAAGATTATTGCATTTGATTGCTAGAGGCTAAGGAGCTGAAATTAGTGACTAGACACTATTAGCATTAATGTCTTAAGGTTGTATATGTCGAGGATATTGAGGAAATTGTAATAAAATAAGTTTCAAGTTGTCAGTGATGCAGTGGAGTTTAGTATGTTGGCTAGCTTAGTATATTGATGAACAAAGGTTATGGATTAAAGGGTTTGTTGTCAAGTATATCTAGTGTTTCCATGTTAAGTTTTAGAGTTCTGCATGAAGATTTATTCGAGTTATGAATATTTGTGTTTTGATAGTTGTTTAGTTATTTTAGTTGATTATCTTGAAGGAAGATGATGTGATTCTGGTAGCTTGAGTTGTTGTGGATGTTTCTGTGGTGATTCGTGATGCTTGTGGATGTTTCTAGATCATGTGTTGTTGGTCCACATTGATCTTTGTGCTCACGATTGGTGATTTTCTTTTGTGAGTTCATGTTTTCCATGTTCGTGGATGACAAGGTGTTTGTAGTGTGTTGTGGATCTTTGAGGAATATTTTTTGAAGGTGTTTCATGTTCAAGGATGTTGTTGTGGGTCTTTACTTTCTTGTGGCCGACATTGGCTAGTTTGCATTGTAAATTGTTTACTATTTAGGGATGACCTATTTGAGTTTGCACGTTACCTTACTAGCCGTTGTAATTGGGTCGACATGTTAATGGTTGATGATTTGCGGATGATATAATTAGTAGAGAGAAGGATTTGTTACAAGACACCGAGGGGAGAGGGATCAACAAGGTGCTCGATAGTACAAAGTATGAAGCATGGTGATGAAGTATTTTGATCCAGAAGAATCACAGAGTAGAAGGAGTGTGGAGTAGGAGGAGTCAATGGAAGATTGTTATTATTTGAGTTATTTGTAACCCCTGGGCTATGGCCTAGAATTTGTTAAGCCTGAGAGGCATATGTAATGTGTTTTGAGATTTAATATAATGAGGAATGAGCTTTGAAGGCTAGGTTTTTTCCTGTTAGGGTTTTCCCAAGATATGTCTTGTGTCCAGCGTTCATGAATATCTTTTGTCTTTTTGTGGATTAGCTATTAATTTCTGTTGCATATCTGCTATGATTATGGAGTTAGTAATTTAGGCTGCAAGGCTAGACAATCCTTAATTGGGCCCTCCTACATTGACTGCATTACTTGCATTTGGATTTTGGTATGGATTTATTAGTTATAGGTACTCATGGATACTTGGAGACATAGGTGAGGCTAAGAGATCTCTTATGATTGGAGACATGTGTTGAGATAGTTACTCATTGATGAGGTTTCAGTTGGAGGTCTAAGGAGCCTACACCTTGGTTGTATGTGAGTTCAACATAGACCTATGAGGAGATTGTTCTTAGACGAGTCATGAGGACTTAGATATCTTGGAGGAGCATTCTCATTCCCCACTCTTAGTCTACTTGATGGTTAATCATCTGAGGTATTTCTCATTATTATTTTCAGATGCATTATGTTTTATGTTTTATCTTCTCATGCATATGGATATTGAGATATGGTTTGTTAGTTCTAAATGGTTCATTTGAGGTATGTTGGAATGTTTATCTCCTTATGCATTGTGAGATTATTCATTGATGTTGAGTTTAGGAAATGTTATTGGGCTTATTCCCCTGGTTTGGGAATGAATTTGGTTTGAGATGCATACATCTTGGTTATGGTTAGATGTGGATAGTGCTATTCTCTTTGGGTTATATGGTGGAGATTATTCTTATCACAACCTAGCATTTAGAGGTGTGTGTAGAAGGTCATGTTACAAGCTTTGATTTGCACATTCTCTCTTTGGTCTTGTTCTACTTCTTGGATGTTTGTATTCACATGACATTGGATTTGGGATCTTGTGTGGATATATGGTGATCATTATGTTTGTGGTCATGTGTTTTTAATTGTTCTTTCATGACGACATGGATTTTCCTTTATGTCTTTCCTTTGTTGGGTGTGGAGAACTTGGGAGAGTTATGGAGACTTGTGGTGAGAGATGTATTATAACATTTGGTTTGCATGATTTGCATATCTTTGTGGATGTTCCTTGGTACTACATGATATTGGTTACACTTATATGTGATGCTATTGGTGGATCTTTGGGTGCCTTGATCATTTTCAGATTTGACAGTACTTATGTGGTGAGAGTTCTTGGATGTATATGTTTATTATATGACAAGTTTGGCACTTGGAGCTTGTGATTTCATATGATGGGTTGTATATGTTGATGGGATGGAGTTTACTTGTTATGATTTGTATACATTTTACGTATGGATAGTTGGATGTGTTAGCATTATTTTTGGATGCTATTTTTAGCTACGATGATTATATCTTGACAAGTATTGATACATGTTAGCTTTGGATTGAGTGTTTGTGTATTGGGATATCGGTTGGAGGTAGGACTTATGTTTATTTGTGAAAAATAGTGTGGCATCTCTTTGGATGGTTTCTTATCTTTGTACATTGGCATGATGGAGGATGAGAGTATCCATGCTTGAGATGGTGGTTACCTTGATTCTTGTTGCAAGTATCTTTATGGTGTACATTGAGCACTTTGATTCCTTGATGATATATGTGGCTAGAGGGATTTTTCCCTTGTTCATGTTTGAGTTTACTTGTTTTCCCCTTATGCGATGTATAAAAGTGGGAGAATGTTAGGAAAAGGTGTGTTTTCCACCTTGCATAATGTTATAATGTAATATTTATTTATTATGTGGTGCATTTAGGGAATCTAGGGATGCATGCATCACATGGGTCTAGCATTCTTGGAGCCACTTTATGTGTTATCTAACATTAGTTTAAATATTTAATGTGAGGTTGCACATGGGAATAATATTTAATATTGGGTAAACTTAGTACCAATATTAAATGAGGGGTTAATGGTTTTGTAAGCTCATGGCATTAGTCACATGGTTTTATGTAATACCACTTGGTGGTTTTGTGTGAGATTGTTTCTATAAAAGCAAACACATGGGTAGTTATCTAAGGTTGGATGGTTGGCTTGGCTATTTGGCTAAGGGGTTGAGAGCATCTCTTGTTAGCATTTGTAAGGGTTGAAGCATGGCATGGAATGCGTGGTTACATGCTTGTTCACATGGAGTGCTTGTAGAGGGCTTGATGTTTTAAAGGTATTCATGGAGGACTCTGAAGATGTATTCTAATGTTTATTGTTGAATAATACATGAGTGATGGATGATTTTGGAGGCTGGGTTTTCCCAGGGTATATCTTGTGTCATATTTGATGGTATGTTGTCTATTCTTTTGCATACAGATTCTAAATACTTGTTTGCATAGATTTCTCTATTTGGGTTATGTGGAAATTATCTATGGTGGATGCATATTTACTTTCACTAACCACCTAACTAATTTTAGATTTTAATAATCAATGGTAAGTGTTAATCAACCAAGTGAGATGAAAATAATTAGTTAATTATAAATAAAAGGTACACACATTTTAAGATGGGTTAGAAAATTTGTACATCAAGTCGGTGCAAATATTTACATGAAAATAACAATTGAAAGCATTGTTCAAAGCTACTAATTAAGTATGATCTTGTAATGCAATTTGTGAATTCATTTAAAAAATAATAATATAATCCTCTCTATTGTTTATGTGTTCTAAATTGTCTCAATTATTTTATTGAATGCTTCTACTAATTTACAATTTCTAGACACACATTTACTAGGTTTATTGATAATGTTGATTAGTATTACATTTAAATAATGTTTATAAATATTTTCATATAGTATGTGGGGTTTTCGATAAACTAGTGGATTAATAAGCTATTTTTCTATTGTAGATATAAAGACATTTAATGCTTTATTCCTTTTAAGACAAATCCTAAGATATTAAACTATTCATAAGATTTAGGATAGTTGAATTGTTTTCATCAAATTGTTTAATTTTGAATCTATGCATAAGAATATGCATTGATCTAAAAATTCATAATCACACACCTTAGGTTTAAAATAAAAATAATATGAAGAGTAATTTGTTTTAATTATTCATCCAGTATGCACATAATGGTGTAGAAGGTTGTTATACTCAACTTTAAATATTTTTCCTTTTGCTTGGGATTTTATGGATATATCTTTTCTACATTAAAAAGACCATTTTATTATATTTATAATGGCTAAAAAAATATGGATTAGTGACATAGTCAAATTGAATTTGTATTTATGTCTCAAAGGCATAACATATTTAGCAGATAGTTTTAGAAGAATTGATGATAATTGATTAATATTTATTATAACATTTTTTTTAAGAGTCTTGAATTTGGCATCATTTGTTGGATCTTGCATGAAATTCCATCTTGAGCCTTGTAAATTTTAAAGATTAGGAGAGAGGAGGCTTCTCTCATAGTTTATCCTACTTATTTAATTTGTTTAATCATAGAAGCTTACATTTGTTACCACAAAATTTATCATATTCCAGAGTTTAATTTTTAATAAATTCAATGAGATTCTTATAATAGCTTAAAAATGCTAAGTAGGTAAAATCACCAATAGTTTGGTTCCATTGTTGGGAATAAAGAAATTTGAAGTTTTATTATAAATATTTATAGAATTAAGTAAATCATTATTTTGTAGTTATGTCAATTTGGCTTGTGTTACACATTATTGGATTTGCTTATCCCATCAACTTTTTCCAATAGTTTGGTGCTATCACAAAGGATTATAGAGATTTGAAAATATTCATAACTCTCCATGACCCATTTTCAAGCAATCTCCATGTCATTCAACCTTATATCAATTTTCTTTGAATGTGCTAGTCGTCTGTCAACTTGGATGCAAAATTTTTAGCATTATTTCTAGGGACAAAGAGCCAATTTCATTGTATAATTTTTGTTTCAATTCTTGAGATTTCTAATTTGTTAATTAGTCATTTTCTATATATATAAATTTGGCATTGCTTTTCACTGCATCTTACACAAATGAATGACACTATCATTAAGGTTATATGAATTTGGAAAGACTTTGTTGACCTTAGTGATTTTCTTTATGACAATTGTTCTATATTTATGTAAGTTTTGTTATAAAATATTCAAGTTCTTATGAGCACGTGGATCAGTAAAATGATAGTGATTAAAGAACAACAAAAGAAATAAACCAATCATAATCAAATGAAAGACCTCAATGAAACATAAAGAAATTGCATAAATCAAACAATAGTAAATTTGTAAATAAATAAACCATTACACAATGTCCTTGCTTAGCTCCATTGTTCTTCAAATACACCTTGAAGAATGATGTTGTAGTTACTCTCAGATTTTTAGTATACAATAACTTAATGATATACATATATATTTCTTGCAGAGAGAGAGGGGGGGGGATGGATGTAGGCTGCATTTATATATTTTATGTGATATTGATTAATGGTTGAGATTGAATTGATCAATGGATGAGAATGTTTGAGAGGAATTGATTGAAAGTGATGAGTTAATTGTTTGCATGATTTGAGCTAATTGATCGTATGGAATAATTAAAAAAAATGATTATTGAGATAAGTACGAGTGATTATTAGTGAGATTGAATAGATTAGGTAGAAGACTAAATATATTGATGAGTGAATTAGAAGTGAGTGAAAGTTAACTGATGAGGTGGAAAATGCATGTATAATTAATAAAATAAATAATTTAATTCATGTGTAAAGTGGGAGAAATAAATAAAATAATAATTTTATTTATTTTTAGAAGAAGATAATGTTAGAAAGAATAATGAATTTGATTAAATAATTATAAATAATTATTCAATTATTAAGATTTAGAAAAGATTAATTAAAGATAAATTAATTAAATAATTATAAATTATTTAACCAATGAGCAAGAGATGAATAATTAATAAATTAATTAACATAGAAGAAAATGATGAAATAATTGAATTAATTAAATAATTTAAAATTATTTAATTAAAATAGAAATGGAGGGAAGATTCAATTTTTAAAATATTTAAATAATTAAAATTATTTAATTATCTAGGATGAAAGGGGAAATGATAATTTAATTAAATAATGAAATAATTTAATTAAAAGTAAAAGAATAATTGATGAGTCGCGATGACAGAAAGTGATGATGTTTTGGAAGAAACAAGTCAAAGCTTATTATAGCTTTTCCTATAAAAGATATATCAACTCATTTTCAAGAGTTATTTTAGGAACAATCATTGATAACTATTGTTTCTAGGAAGGAGATATTTCTAAGTTCATAATAAATAATGGTTAAGTCATAATATTGATTTGCCTACAAATATATCTTTAATATTTTCTTGGTAATTTTTAATTTTCTAAAGTGACATTTTGGTGTCACTAAAGTTAAGATTTAAAGAACTATTTGTATATGTAAAAGAATGTTGCATTTTATTGCATATCCTATGTAAATTTGTGTAAAGATCACTGTTGTCATATAAAATTGTACCCTATTGAACAAGAGTTCAGTGTTCTAATGATACAATGGAAATGACCTCAAAGTGTGGGACCTTGCAAATTGAGGTCAAGACTCAGGAGAAGGCAGGATTTCTCTTCTAAACTAACTGCATATGTGTTGGTCTAACCCAACACATGAAAGTCCTAATGCTAACCTACTCTAACAAATCACAAGGGAAAAGGGTAGAAAGAGACATGAAATGTGAAAGAAGGTGATGCAACAAATCTAGAGTTTGTTCCTTCCTACTTCAAAATAGCATAATATGTCAAAGAGACAACTAAAAAACCCACTTAGATATGAAGGTAAATGAATTTTACTCAAACATGCAAGAGGTAATGGTGATAACAGTTGAATTTTATTGACACAAAGCTTGAAGTAACCTTTACAATGGTAGAATGCAAGAGTTGTAGGTTTGCAAAAGAAGAACCCAGAGAGGTCGGAGGAAGAATCCATAATAATGATATAGTATTTTCCTTTTAGGTTCAAGCATAACCAAGATTTGAAATCAAAACCCTAATCCTAACCTAACTAGGGTTACAAAAAGATGAATCCGATCAAGTCAAAGATCTCAATTTCCCCCGTTATAGAGCAACATAACTAGCCATAAAGGCTTCGACAACTAGAACAAGCCCCAAGATGATGACTCTCATGAATGCAGGGATGGGCGCTTGCGAGTTCTACAAAATATTAGACTGACATACCTTGATAAGATAATATAGCATCTGCAACACCTCAAGGAGTAATGACACCATCCAATTCTAAAAAGCAATGTTGAAAAGGTATAAAAAATTGGTCCATAGTTGATCAAATTCGATCTGGTAGCTGGGAATGTCGTTGAGACATTACTTCTTCAAATCTGCCATGAACAGGAGCAGTTGACCGTTGAAGTTTGAATACTGACCGTTGGATTGGAAATGAAAGGCTGAGATCAGATCCTCAATGAACTTTAAAACAAAACTGTTGGTTGCAAGAGAAATAATATCAATGGCTATTGCGTAGCCTTAAAACATCCCTGATCTCCTTAATAGCATAAGGAAACAATTCGCGATGCACAAGATGCAGGCGATGCAATGAAAATCTACCACTTGTTTTGAAAGGAAATAGAAAAGAGCAATGGAAAGTACTAATAAAGAGCAAATGTTTGAAGGAAAGAGATTACCAAATAGATTGAAGTAGCCAAACCAAGCACCACCAAAGCAAGAGAGACACAAGAATTTGTTAAGGAAAAAAACAAGAAAAAACCCAATATTATGAATGGAGGCAAAATGCCTAAAGAATAATACAAAGAGAGAGAGAGCTTCAGCCTTAGCTTGCTTGCATGAGTCTTGAAGAATGAGAGGAGAGGCACCTCAATAAGTAGAGGTGAGAAGAAGGAGTTAGAATGTAACTCCCAACTCAATGAATGCCACCATTCATCTATGTGTGTGCAAAGTGTCACCTCTTAAGGAGATGGTTACAAATATTCCTTAATAAAGGAATTAAAAAATATTCCTCACACATGTGTGAGATGACAAAAAGACAAAAGACTTGTAGGGATTCCTTTGGAATATTCCTACAAGTTAATAAAAATTACAATTAAAGAATAACCTTTACCAAGTAAAGATTAATCTTCTAACATCCCCCCTTAAGCTTTACTTGGGGAAGTTACATCAAACCCTTCAATGGGTTGTAATCCAAGATTTTTACAATGGAAGAGAAATTTATCTTTACAAAGAGCTTTGGTGAGAATATCTGCAACTTGATCTTCACCTTTACAATACAAAAGAGAAATTTGCTTGTCTTCAATTTGCTCTCTAATGAAATGATGTTGAAGAGCAATGTGCTTGGTCCTTGCATGAAAAATTGGATTCTTTGCCAAAGCAATAGCACTTTGATTATCACAATATAAAGGAGTAGGATCCTTTGGAGGTAGACCCAAGTCTTCAAGTAATCTTCTTAACCATAATGCTTCTTTAGATGCATTTGTACAACCTTTATATTCAGCTTCTGTAGAACAAAGAGAAGTAGATTGTTGTTTCTTACTATTCCATGAGATTGCACCTGATCCAACAAAGAAACAATAACCACAAGTGGATCTCCCATCATTGGGATCACCTCCTAAATCTGAATCAGTATAACCCTTTAAAGAAAAATCACAATTTGCATCATAAAAAAGACCAAGATTAAGAGTACCTTTAACATATCTTAAAATTCTTTTTGCAACTTTAAAATGAGTTTGTTGTGGTTTAGACATAAATCTAGAAACCAATCCAACACTATAAGAAATATCAGGTCTAGTAAGAGTTAGATAATTTAAACTTCCTACTAATTGCCTATATAAAGTAGGATCAACAAAAGGAGTTTCCATATCAACCATTAATTTAGTTCCTAATTCACAAGGAGTAGAAACACACTTTGCATCATTCATTTTAAATCTATCTAAGAGATCTTGAGCATATTTATGTTGAGAAAGAAAAATACCTTTAGGTGTTTGCCAAATTTGCATACCCAAAAAATAATGTAATAGGCCTAAATTAGTCATTTGAAATTGTTGATTGAGTTGAGACTTAACATCACTAATCAAATTGTTAGAACTAGAAGTGATAATTAAATCATCAACATATAAAATAATAATCACAATATCATCTTCACTATGCTTAATATATAAATTTGGATCATTTTTACTTCTAATGAAACCTTGAGATAAAAAGAAAGCATTGATCTTTGAATACCATTCTCTAGGAGATTGCTTTAAACCATATATTGATTTCTTCAATTTGCAAACAAGATTTTCATTACCTTCCTTAATGAAACCCAAAGGTTGAGACATATAAATTTCTTCATGTAAATCACCATTTAAAAATGCACTTTTAACATCCATTTGATGAATAGGCCAATGCATATGAGAAGCTAAAGCAAGAACTAATTTAATGGTTGGCATCTTAGCTACTGGAGCAAATGTTTCATTATAATCTAATCCTTCAACTTGAGAGAAGCCCCTAGCAACTAATCTAGCTTTAAACTTGCTAACTTCATTATTTGCATTAACCTTAGTTTTATACAACCATTTGCATGAAACAAGATTCTTACCTTGAGGTAATGGAACTAAATCCCAAGTATTATTAGCAATTAAAGTATCATATTCTTCTTGCATAGCCTTTTGCCAATGAGGTTGATCTTTAGCTTGTTCATAAGTTTGAGGATCATTTGAATTCATAATGTTAGACATCAAAGCATAATTACAATAATTTTCCTTTCTTCTTTTAGGTGGATTTTTAGCTAAATAATCCTCACTTTCTTGCAACAAATTTTTAAACCATTTTGGCATTCTTTTAGATGTAGGAGTATCATCACTAGAAGAAGAATCATGAGTAGAGATTTCAACATTTTCATCATCACTATCACTATGAGTAAGAGATGCATTAGGAGGGTTAAGAGGAGTTTCAACTTGAGGATTATCCTCCACAACAATAACTTTATTTTGAGAAGAATCAATATTATGCACTTTAGAACAATCATGAACACCATTTTCAGCAATGCATACATCTCTAGCAACTTTAACTTTGTTAGTAAGAGGATTATAAACTCTATAAGCTTTAGAATGTTCATCATAACCAACAAAAATATGATAAGAAGATTTAGCATCTAATTTTTGCCTCTTTTGTTTAGGTTTGTGAACATAAGCAATTGAACCAAAAATCCTTAAATGCTTAAGATTGGGCTTCCTACCAGACCAAGCTTCTTCAGGAGTTATATCCTTTAAAGCTTTAGTAGGAGTCCTATTAATAATGTAAGTAGCACAAAACATAGCTTCTGCCCAAAATTTATAAGACATATTTTTAGCATGTAACATACATCTAGCCATTTCAACAATAGTTCTATGCTTCCTTTCCGCTACACCATTTTGTTGAGGTGTATAGGGAATAGTTAGCTCATGCTTAATACCAAATGATTTCAAATAACTATTAAAAGCATTGTTCACATATTCTTTACCATTATCAGTTCTAAGAATTTTAAGTTTAAAACCAGATTGCCTTTCAACAAATTTATGAAATTCAGAAAATATATCAAGAACTTGATCCTTACTATGAAGAAAATAGATCCAAGTTCTTCTAGAAAAATCATCAACAAAAGTAAGTGCATACCTTGATCCTTGGATGGAGTTATTCTCCATGGGTCCCAAAAGGTCACTATGAACTAGGTGCAACTTATGAGTTGCCCTCCATGATTGACCATGTGGAAAGGGCTCCCTATGCATCTTACCACTCATGCATCCTGTGCATACAATTTTAGATGGAACAATACTAGGCAATCCATCTACCATATTAAGCTTTTGCATTAAAGCAATATTGTTAGCATTTATATGACCAAGTCTTTCATGCCAAACATTGAAATCAATGGTAGATATTAAAGAGCATCTAGATTGAGCAAACTCATAAAATTTGAACAAATTATCATTGTCTAATTTAGCATTAGCAATGACCTTGTTTTGTTTTGGATCAATAACATAGCACATATCTTTGTAAAATTCTATTTTATAATCTTGACAAAGCTTAGCAACTGAAAGCAAGTTAGTCTTTAATTCAGGAACATATAAAACATCATGCAATTTACCATTAGGAACATTCACATCTCCAATTGCTTCTACTTTACAAGTATGATTATTAGCAAGTTGAAGAGGAACATTAGATATATCAGGTTGCATAGACTCAAAAACTTCTTTATGTGAAGTAACATGTTGAGATGCACCTGAATCAATAACCCATTCAAGAGGTTGAGAAACATTAGAACTACAAGTAAAAGCACGTCTAGATTGATTTGCATTATTTTGAAACTTATTATTATTAGGTTTATTTTGTTGTTGATTATTTTGCTTCATAGGCTTTTTCTCATTTTGCTTTTTAAAACAAGTGTTTTGCCAATGACCATCCTTATTACAATAAGTGCAATGTGGTTTCTTAGAAGAGTTAAACTTTCTAGGATCATTGCCATTATTATAATGAGGTTTGGAATTATAATGTTGTTGTTTAGAATGAGGTTTAAAATTTTGCTTATGATTAGATAAGAAAGCATGTTCATTAGACTTAAGAGTACCAAACTGAATTAACTTAGCCTCTTCTTGTCTTAATAAATCACGAAAAATATCATAAGTTAATTGAGTAGCTAAAGAAGGAATAGCTAATTGAGCATGAATATTAGTAATGAATTGCTGAAATTGTCTAGGAAGACACTTTTTAAGAATAAGATGAATTAATCTAAGATTATCTAATTTAACTCCTAAACCATCCAATTGACTATTTAAAGCATCAAATTTCAATAAAAATTCATCCATAGATTTAAAATCAGAATACCTCAAATCTTCAAGTTGATCTTGAATTTGAATTTTTCTTGATTCATTTGTACTATCATAAATTGTTTTGAGTTTTTCCCATGCTTCATAGGCAGTTGTGCATGTCCCAATATGAACATAAAGTTCGGGTGACATGGAGATACCTATGAGGCCAAGGGCTTCCTCATTTTTAAGATTCCATTTTTCGATTTCATCTTTGGATGCAGACGAACCTGGTTTAGATTTAGGATCCGTTGCAACATCCAAAAGATGTTTAAATCGAAAAATGAAAGAAATGTGAGTTTTCCAAGAGTGATAGTTAGAACTAGTTAATTTAATCTCAGGAATTAAAGTTGACATGATTGCAGAATAATTTTAAAAAAAATCACAACTTTATGAGAAAAATAAAGGCTATGTAAATATTTACAAAAAAAAATCTCTTTTGATTGAATTTTGAAAAAAAAACCTTTTTTTTTGAATAAATGAAAATTAAATGCCTTAAATAAAATAAATCCCCTTAAACTAAAAAATTAAAAAAACTTTTGTAAAAAAATTATATAAATTATGGAATGATATTTATAATATTATTTTTGAAAAAAAAATAAGCAAGAATATTAAATTAATATTCTAATAGATTTTAATATGATTAGTAAATATTTTTTTTTTAAAAAACTTTTAAAATTAAAAATTTATTAAAAAGTTAATATATTAAAAAACTTATAAAACTTTATTACATAGAATAACTTAAAGGCTATATGAAAAAAGAGAAATTCTCTTGATTTTAAAAAACCTTAAGTATGAAGAAGATGGCGGGCTTTTTATTTAAGCAATGAATTTGAATTTTTTTAAGAAACTAAAGTGGAGGGAAACTTAAAAAGGTTTAAGCGCAGGTTTTAGAGAGGGAGGGGAGGCCGAGTGAAGATAGCGAGGGGAGAAAAAAAGCAGAACGAGGAGGAAAGTTGCAGAGGTGAGGATGTCAAAAAAAGCAGTAAGCAATGAGGGGAGGGGCAGCAAGAGTACCTGCAAACAGAGGTGCCCTTTGAAAGGGCCAAAACCCTTAAAGGGTTTTAAATTTTTTTAATGATTATTTTCTTAAAATTTTGAAATTGATTTTTTTGATTTTCTAAATAAATATTGCAAATAAAAGTTGATGACAACAGGGCCAAAGCCCTAATTTATTTATTATTTATTATTGATTTTTTTAATTTTTTTTAAAAATTGCATTATCAACACAGAGATGATTTTTTGAAACAAACTAATTTATTTTCTTAAAGAAAATAGTATGAAATATTTTAGAAAAGAAAAACTGAGTTAAAGAGGGTTAGAGAAAAAAAAATAAAACGACCATTTTTTTTAATTTGTTTTATTATACAGATTTAAAAAGAAAATATTTTTTACAGATCTAATATATAGATTTGCAAAAAAAAGCAGATTAGCTTTTTTCCTAAAAAAATTTTTGAACTAGAGTTGGAGCCCTTAAAAAATTTGATTTTTTTACAAAAAATTGAACATGCAAAAAATGGGTATTTTAAAAAATTGAACTATAACCCTTTATTTGAGGGTTTCTAAAATTTGGCAAAAAATAAACATGCATGCAAACTAAAATACTTTGAAATTTGAAAACCAAAGAACTTAGAAATTTTTAGATAAAAAAAATTCCTGCACAAGGGTTAGAAGACAAAGAACAATCAAGATTAGGCACTAGCTCTTCTTCTCCTCTTGAGAGTGTCTCCAATGGTGTGCTAAAAAATCTGGTAAACCTTCAACAATATAGCTCACAAGATATTAGTAATACCAAGCTCTGATACCATGAAAGGAAATAGAAAAGAGCAATGGAAAGTACTAATAAAGAGCAAATGTTTGAAGGAAAGAGATTACCAAATAGATTGAAGTAGCCAAACCAAGCACCACCAAAGCAAGAGAGACACAAGAATTTGTTAAGGGGAAAAAACAAGAAAAAACCCCAATATTATGAATGGAGGCAAAATGCCTAAAGAATAATACAAAGAGAGAGAGAGAGCTTCAGCCTTAGCTTGCTTGCATGAGTCTTAAAGAATGAGAGGAGAAGCACCTCAATAAGTAGAGGTGAGAAAGAGGAGTTAGAATGTAACTCCCAACTCAATGAATGCCACCATTCATCTATGTGTGTGCAAAGTGTCACCTCTTAAGGAGATGGTTACAAATATTCCTTAATAAAGGAATTAAAAAATAAGTTATCCTCACACATGTGTGAGATGACAAAAAGACAAAAGACTTGTAGGGATTCCTTTGGAATATTCCTACAAGTTAATAAAAAATTACAATTAAAGAATAACCTTTACCAAGTAAAGATTAATCTTCTAACATGTTTCCCAGGATGCGTGTCACACAATCGCTTTGTTGCGCATTGAACCTGGACCCACCATATCACCGTCATCGCACATCGCGCAAAGGACATATGCTTTATGTTTAGAACCATGATGTGAAGGAGGCTAGTGATGACCGTTAGATGCTCATTCTTCATCACTCGCCATTGATCCTCAACCATCACACATCACGAGAAGCTCAACACTTTTCATTTCAACAATAGCGATGTGAAATGATGGCGTGATATCTGTTAGATCTTCTTGAACTAAATCTGAGCCATTGGGACCATACAAAGCAAACTAAGGCCTCAGGACCACCATGACAACTATTGCCTCAACATTCGCCATCCGCCATTTTTTCCATCTACCGGGATGTCGAAGGGACAATCATCAACGTCTTGCCAATATCTGCTTGTCCCTTTGATGAAGAGATCTTTCCTTGATCGCTCATCGTGGAAAGGCTCCATGCTCTATGTTTTCAAACTGTGATGCACTTGAGGTTAGCGATGACCATTTGATCACCATCTTTAAATCTAGGCCCTTAATCGCTTGATCTTCACTCATTGCGTGAATGTCCTCACTACTCAAAAAAATAAATGTGAAGTGAAGGAGGGTAGTGATATGATGAAACCTGGTAGAGAATATTGTGTCCCTTGATACCTTTTCTCCTTTGAAATATTGAAGGGACCAAAAAACAACTCCCTCCGATATTGATACTTCTCTTTGATGAGGATCCTTGTTGTTCATTGCGCATCATACGAAGGCCTTCATTACTTCAGATCAGTATTGTGATGCATAGAACACCCATGATGACTGTTAGATCACCATCCTTAAATCTCGGCCCTTCATCACTCATCACTACTTTTCTTTCAATAGGCATTTATTGATCCACGATGCGAAGAGAGCTAGTGATATGAAGGAAATACTAGTGCATCACTCATTGCTAAAACAAAGTTGATGAGGGAAAGTCAATCCGCGATGTACTTAAGGGTAGTGATGGGAAATCACTTAAGTGATGCATTTTGCGCACATGGTCAAAGTAGTTTTTAAAATGGGGGCCACGCCTAGGTAAAGTAAGGTTATGTGATTTAGAACATTCAGACCTAGGGAAAAACATTAGACTCAGGTGAAAATATTTCAAGACCTGCAGACATAAGATTTAGGAAAAATATTTGAATGAGGGGTGACTGGAAGACATCGGTAAAGAGGCTGGTAAAAACATGACCATCTAAGACATAAGTTGTAACTTAGACAAATAGGGACTGGGTGCAAAAGGTCAATAAGTGAACAAAACAAAAGTGACAAGGAAAAAGCACCAAGGTTTTAGAAGGGTTTAAACATATGAGGTTTTGGAAGCCCTAACTTGGAAATTTAGAACCCTAAAATTGGATACAATTGAGGAACTTCAAAACCTCAAAGACCCATATCATCAAAAATAACATGGATTTCAACAGGATGCACACGTAGGATCTCTCAGATTGGATATTAGTGATGTGCATCCAAGGGTGGCATAAAATATGTCAACAATCACCTGAAAGGTGATATTACTTATTTGCAATTTCCTTTGAGTATTTTCAATGATATGTATGAAAGTCCCTTGAATTTGTAAAAACCTATCAAAATCCTTAGAATTTGTTTTAATTGAGATCTAAAAGAACTGTTAGTCAAGATGGGGATATCTTCATTTTTTATTAGTTAGAATTTTGCTTTAAAATTTGGAGTGGAAATTTATTTAATTGTGTGTTTTCTTTGCTAACTATCTTGTTTGTCCAATATTTTTCCACAATGATAAGTAGGGTGCAAACTGTGTGAAGAACTTAAAAAATACTCTTAACATGGATGGAAGAATATTTGTGCTTAGAAGTAATCCTAGTTTGAAACTAGTATGTAATATTGAACTCAAGAGGAGTTCTACATAGAAATGAAAGGACATAGGTAAGCCACTTCAACCTTGTTAAAATGAGGTTAAAGCTAACACTTTATGAAGAGAAAATTATTTGTTAGATATAGAATATAACTTGAATAAATTTGATGTAATTAATGAAATTCATGGTGCACATTATCAAATTTTGATCAATGATAAAATTAAAATTACGAAGGATTTTTTTTGGGATGAAACTAAGCTTGAGTATGAAGATGTTCAATCTAAAGTGGAAGAAGAAGAGTATGATAAACCTAAAGAAGAAATTGAGTAAGAATTGGTAGAGCATTAGGTTTCCATAAGAAGGCCCAAGACTACTAGAAGAGCCCATATTCATATTAAAAATAAAGTACTAGATCCAAGAAATTGTTGAGATTAAGGCATCCCAACCTTTGCAAGTCCTAGCATTAATGCTAATTATTTATTTATTTATCCTATCTATTAATTTTATGTCATTCCTATGATGTCACTTTGTGGGACCCACCTTCGTGTGTTGGCATCCTAAATGGTAGGTGACTAGGATGACATGCATCCTAATTTGGTGGAAATAGGTGTCCCGCTTAGTAGACCCCATTGTAATCTATTTTAGTGAAATTTGGTATAAGTTGTAAGAGTTAGACTATGATAACTACTATGATGGATTATGAAAAATCTATGACAACTTGTATGACAATGTAAGATTCATCAGTAGTGAAATTGTGGTAGGTGGAATTCTTGCATGTGGTACGAGCTATGCATGTCAAGTGGGACCTCTTGCATACATGCAAACACCTTGCATGTAAAGATTGGTTGTAGTTTGCATAAGTAGGTGAAGATAGGTGCCTTGCATATTCTCCTTCAGGTTTGCATGCATGTAGTGAAGATTATGATGACATGTGGCATTTCTAGGCGCCCATCTTACAACTCTATAAATATGGGTGTTTGCTTGAGGAGTGGAGTGAGGATAATTATTCATTATAGGGTTATAATATCAAATTTCCTTCAAATAAACAATACATAAATATCCATGTTAAGGCTTAGAGAATTCAAGTGTATTGTAACATGTTTATTGTTTTAGATTAATATATTGGTTTGATACTTTTGAGTGTGGAGTTTTTTACCCAAAAGGGTTTTCCCTACATATATTGGTGTTTCTTCTCTTCTACCTATTTTTCTTCTCTTCTTATTCTTTAATTTTCTTAAAGCGTTGATTTACATGCTGTTATGTTGCCAAAATTTAGTTAAATTTGTAAACTTCATTATCTTTCATCTGAGAGTTAATGTGATGGGAAATCAACTATGTTTTTCTTTAAAGGAATAGTAGTATGTGCTTGTATCAATTTGTTGAAAAATTGATTAAAAAGAAACATGAGATACTAGGTGTATTCTGGGTTCATCTTTATCTTTCAATTGGTATTAGATCCAAGTTCCATAGTTTGTATGTTATTGCATGTGCATGCATGTGAGTTGCATGTAATTGCATGTGAGCTGTACTTACATGCTATTGCATTTGAAGGATTCATTGTGTTTAAGGTTTTGGGTATTTATTTTGTTTTGTTTTCTTCACTTGGAAAGCTTGGGGGAATTTGTAAGAAGGAATTTGATAATTATTAATCCTTCTTTGAGTGAAATTATTGCAATTGATCTTATTTTTTAGGATACAATAGGAGTTTGAAGGATGGAGAAGATGGATTATTATGGAGTTGAACATGTGTTTTCATTTAATACGATATTGATCAAGAGATATTGTTTGACAATATATAATAACCCTAATGTATGGTGGTGTTATTCCATTCTATGGTCATGTGCAATAGAGTATTCATGTTGGGTGTTTGTTCTTGGTTCCCTATTCATATGGAGAAACTTGAGTTGTCATGACTATGGGTTGACACACTTATGTTTGGTGCCTGGATTTAGTCCTTGGAAATGGAATATACTATTTCAATAGCCTCGAATGCATGTAGGTTATGGAGTTGATCATTGGATGATCTAAAAGATTTTGGAATAGCCTAGCTCCTTTGTATGCTTGTACATGATGGTGGTTGTGGAGTTGGCATAAAAGTGGGCTTGAAGTTCTTGGACCTCTTCTTCTTTTTGGTT
Organism: Sequoia sempervirens; assembly: GCA_007258455.2. Taxonomy (NCBI): domain Eukaryota; kingdom Viridiplantae; phylum Streptophyta; class Pinopsida; order Cupressales; family Cupressaceae; genus Sequoia; species Sequoia sempervirens. The sequence continues at coordinate 52,882,398 of VDFB02109042.1, forward strand.
GGTTGTACTTACATGTATCAATTTTATGTTGGTTGGATATGAGGGTTTTGTATATTTTCCATTCAAAATATATGGTTATGATTATCTATGTTTTTTATAATAAAAAGTAGTAGAACCAGGGTGTCGACCCTATAAACAAAAAATATTGGAGGAAAGTAACCAAGTCAACAGACCATTAACAACACATTAAAAACACATAAGTCCAAAGCAATAAAGAGAGTCTTAAAAACTAGAACAAAGAAAAGAAGCACTAGGACCAAAAAAAAAGAAATAAAACTAGCAGGGATAACCAAAGAGTTGGCCCCAATCTTCAGTTTGGAACTTGTAGAGTTCCTTATGATTCTCATCCTTGTCACCTGGTTTCTTTAGCTCCTTCTCTTGCAACATGTAGAGTGTGGTGGCCAATGTATGCATCACTTTGGAAGTAAACTTAGAGATGCTCACCATTTTTTTTCTAGCTCTGAAACCTTCACCTTGAGTTCAGAAAGCTCCACAATCGTAGAAGCACATTGAGAACAAGCATGGGCCTCACTAAAAAGGTCCATCGGAGTAGTGTTAGTGCTGTTAGTGTTCTTAGAGTGGTTTTCAATGGTGTTCTTAGAGCTTTTATCATCAGTTTCATCCTCCTCTTCATTAGTAGAACTTTTCCCTTGGTCCAAATCATCAGCCATCACCTCCTTATCGTAGGGAATAGGTCTTCCTGCAAGCCCGTTAGATCTTCTGAGTTGAGAACCATTGAATTCCTTCACTTTCTCCTCCTTGGATTCCTCCACATTTTCACTCCCCAGGTTAAACTCCTCAATCAAGATATGCTTATCTATGTTATTCCATTGTTCTGGTTTAATTATTTTGGTGTTTCTCAAACTTATGTGTAATAACCCAATTAATTTATTTGAAAAATACCACTAATTTTTTTTACAAGCTAATAAACATTCATTCATTCATTTGTATGCTCAGGTACTTCTATCCATTGGGATAGGTATTCATCAAAATTCGAGACAAGCATCCAATCTTATGTGTTAGGCATATATTATTTTAGAACAAGAATTCATCTATCCATTTTGGATAGGTATCCACCAAAACAAGTAGGTATCTATCATAAAAGATAGGTATATGCTCTCACCAGAGTCTTAGACTCATCGAGACCATCCGGGTCCAAGGTCACTTCCTTGAAGACACACCCCCCCTTGGAAGTGTACCGAGGTTTCCATTATTCAGGGGTATGTAATATACGAAGTCTTGAAGTCTCACCTTAGAATTTAGCCTAAATCCTTAGGGAGATCAAGCAAATCCATACAAGATTCCTTCTGAGTATATAATTTATTTTAGCTAACAATTTCTTCTTAAGTTTACATTTAAGATTTTACTTGTTAGAATGGTTTACTTAATTTATAGTAAGTTGAAAATTATATTCTTTAAAAATTTCCTAACCTCACACTTGAAATCATGTGTACTAGGAACATCCTTTGTTCACCAGACTACCTACATACACTGCTTCCAAATGGATTAAGGAGTATATATGTAGTTTTGGTTTCTAGTCTATATTTCATCTAGCTATGTGAGTGAGTACATAACCATTTCTAGGGTCTAGTTTCCTTAAAAATTTCTTCGTCGGCTACCACCCACTTAGGTGAAACAAGGACAAAAACCTAATTTAAAATCTATTAAACAAACACACTCCAAGGAGGTGTTTGATGTTGAGTTTAATTGTGAATATTTCCATTTTCACCTATAACGTAAGTTTGTTTCACCTCAGTTCAATGGTTATTGGTTTATTCTCTTGTATTATTTATACCTAGTTCTTAAGAAATTTAATCAATCAATTCAAGATTTCTTTACTATCATGTCTCCTTTTCTAAAAGTAACATTCACTATTTTTAGTAAACTCAATTTCCTAAGTAGCAAGTCAAGACCTGCAGATGAATCATGAAAGTTGGGGCTTCAAAGTGAATTCATTAAATTATTATTGGGTGATAGATTTATGAATATTCATAAATTATATTTTTGGGACCAAGTTGGGAGTGAGTTTCTAGTGGAGCATGTTAACAGTCAAAATGGCGATTCTCCTCTTGGCAACGAGAGTTACAATCTTTATGGCAACCTATTCTTGTTGGTGAGTTACAATATTTAAAATTCAAGATTCCCTCCCTTGGGCATGGTATTTGGGTGCCCAAATTGGTGTTGGTAGTGGTTTGATATATTATTGCTTGTCTTCTAGGTTGGAAATTATTCTATGCATTATTTTCTCTCACAGGTTGTGACAATTCTTTAGAGTTTGGTAAATTGATGAAGGATGAATCTATAGGGATAATAAACCAAGGGGATTGAGGCTTAGAGATAGTGGTTTTTAGGGTCTCCAAGTGCAATTTAATTTAGATATTTCCATTGTGCTAAAAGCTTTCTATTTGTGTTCTTTATTCCAATTTGATTGTAGGAGTTTGGTGTAGTTTGGAGTGCGTAGTGTAGATTTCTGAGTTTCAGATTGTATTGCTGTTGTGAGAAGCATATTTTTATATCATTTCAGTATTCATACATGTAATTTTATGTCCAAAAATTTGTATGAATTTTGGGGTGATTTTGTGTGGAGTTTACTCCAGTTTTAGTGTGAGTTTAGGCTTCCAGTTTGGAGATTTGATGATGTATTTTTCTGCAACTGTTCACTACTATTTTCTAATGTACATGAAAAATATATTTATGTAATTCCATGATAATATATGAAATATATCATTCCATTTTATTTTCTCAATATTCAATTTCAATTTGGTGTAACTTGGTGTTCATTTCGGTATACCTAATTTGCTCTAATTTGAGTTTGATTAAAAAGGAGATTTTTAGATTTGAATGAAAGTTTTATTGGAGAGATATTATACTGGTATCAAAACCATGATATTTCCATCTTGAGGGTTTGATCATATTTTTGCAAAGGGAAAAGAGGGGTAAAGAGATGGCTAATGTTGATTGGAGATTCTTTCAAGATCTACAGGGGATTAATAAACAAACTACAAATAGTCTTGTGGAGACAAGAGAGAAAATGAGGTTGCTGGAAAAAATTCAAAATCTGGTGTCACCTAAAGAGAGTTGGAGTTCTTCAGTGATTCAACAAAGAAATTTAAAAGCTTCCAAGTCTATGTTCCTACTTGAAAGTGATCTTGTTACATCCATTCCACCTTAAGATCCCATGAAATATTTAGCAAGATATCTAGCAACCATTAGAGAAACTTATGCTAATCAAGATGAAGGATTTAGAAATTTAGTCCCATATAGTGATTATGTCACTTTGATGCAAAGAATGTTAGCTGCAAAGGGCTACACACATCACTGAGATCCTAGTAGAAAGGAACCCATGAGTAAAAATAATAAATCTTTAGTTCCAAGTTTTGACAGATCAGACAAGATCTTGGCTAGAGCATGGTTACAAAGGATGCTGGGCTATTTCACATTTAGTCCCATGGATCAATTTTCCATTCGATATGCAATATTGCATCTTGAAGGAGCTTCTCATGTTTGGCGGCACCAAGGTGTGAAAAACCAAGTACAAATTTAGGTAAATTCTTTTGATGAATTTCGTCAGAAAGTCTAATGTAGTGAGTGATTTGAAGCATGATGAATGTGTGATAAAGTTTCAAGATGAATCTTTGGACATGCATGCAATGATGGAAGATAAGGATGTGCATGAAGAACATGACAAAATGATAACCTTGGATCCTAGTTTCGATTGATCTAGTAAAGATTATAAGACTAATGCATACCTTGATGTCTCTAGTAGAGAAAATACTGATGATGGGTTCTCTAATGTACCTTTAGAAGATGGACATGAAGGAAGCAAAGGTGATGACATCTCCAAATTAGCTCTTGATGACCATTGATCTTATTTCATTGATGAGACTTTAGATGGTTTTAGGTTTTGCTTCCAAACCAAGCCTATAGAGAGGGATGTTGATGAATATTTTAGTCCTAGGAAGATGGGGAGTGACTCTTTCAAAGAGGCAACCACTCACAAGGAGTACATTGAATACTTATACCTTGATTGAAGCAATCAACCCCCTTTCACTTGGGATCCAAGTGTGTCAACATCTAAGTATGATTTGGTACTATCTTGGGATGAATCTCTTGTTGGAATATGGATTTAGGAGATTGTTCTTGGCTGCTAGTGTTGTCATTGATGGCAACTGGGGTCAGTAGCATGGTCCGCAGTTTAGTGGCAGTTCCTATCGGTAAGGAAAGAATAAGACAATACTCTACCAACAAAATGTATGAAGAACAAAGTATCCGGTTGGTAAGTTGGTTTGGATACTTCACCGGATCACTATTTTGTTGTGTGGATCCCTAGGGAATCTTGTTTAGCATGTATGCTATCCTACTGGTGAATTTTGTGGTGTCATAGTAGTTGGAGTACGAGTTTGAAGATTCAGTAGAATAATTTATTTCTTACTTTCTCACTATGGTCGACCTGTTGCGTATGGCGTGTTCCAGATGTATAAGGAGTATGTGTTTAACTATTTCTTATGTTTGGAATTTTGGTTTGGGTCCCTACTATAGTCTAGCTGACTTGTGTGGGTATGCATCAATTATAATTAGTAATTTGGGCCGACATAAGAAAGAATATTATATTTTGTTCTAAAGCCGACATACAATAAAATTCTTGTTAGCGGGTATATAAAGGAGATCAGAAAATCCTTTTGAAAATTTCAAAAGTGTGTGACGATCAAGAAGAGTGAAGATGTAAAAATGAAAATGTACAAAGCAGTTATGTGAGGTAATATCAGATGATCTGTTTGAACAATAGAATGGTTTTGTATGCAGAGCAAAGCAGAGCAGAAGAGCGATCTGGATAAAAGATCCAAAATTTGATTGTGTGCTTCATTGGAACTGAATCCAGACATTTGTCGATGCTAAATTCTCAATTCAACATTTTGTTGTAATATCAAATATATTTTGTAAGGTAGTGAGCCTTCTCTTTTGAGTAGTGTGCTTGAATGCAATTGCATTCCCCTTTTTATCATACTTTTAACAGAGTATACTTTGTGGATTAATCTCCACCATGGTTTTTCCCCTAACAGGGTTTCCACATAAAAATATTGGTGTTATGGTGTTCATATTGTCTCATTAATGTGAATGCATGTTTCCTTCTATTTATTTTTTGTGGATGCTATTAGAAGTTGAATATTGTTGTTGATAGTTTAAGATCTAATTTGAGATTCAAAATTGTGGAACACTAATTCACCCCCTCTCTTAGTGTTCCGAGTGTCCAACAATTGGTATTAGAGCCGGTTCCTCTTCTGAGTTTAACAACTTGAGGTGGATCTTGGATTACAATGGACGTAGGTGGTCAGTTGAAGCAAAAAAAAAGTAGAGGCCTGAAAGATGTTCATCTGAATCAAACCCTAAAAGAAATTATAGAAGAATGTGAAAAGCTTGCTAAGGACAATATTGCTCTAAAGCTTGAAAGAGAATATATGGAAATGAAGTTAACTAAAGAGATTGAAGAAAGAAAGAAGAATGAGGAGAATTTGGCCCAGTCCTTGAAAGAGAAATTTGAGGAATGCAGTAGAATTAACAATGTATTCATTCAGCTGGAGATTGAACTTTAACAATCCAGAAACAATGAACAAGAGCTTGAGAGACAGGTAGTTATTCTTAGAGATGAGCTTGCCACTGCAAATGAGTTTAAGGAAAAGTTCAGAATTAGTTCTGCTAAGCTTGATGAAATAACTAAAGGAAAAAAGGATGCAAATGATATGTGCGGTCTTGGCTATGAGAAGGATGTGAGCCCCAGATCTGAATAGAAGGACCTTGAAAAGAAGAACAAAGGTAGAAGATATCTGGTAAGGCAACCTAATGCTTAGAAATTTAATGGATATTGTTTTGTTTGTAATAAATTTGGGCATATGGCTTCTCAGTGTAGAAGTAAGATAAGTTCTGGAAATCCATCATTTTCTAGCCAATGTTTTAACTACAAAAAGTTCGGTCATAAGTCATTAGAATGCAAAAGCATGTCAGTCAATAAAAGGAATGTTAAATGTTATATCTGTGGAAAGTTTGGACATGTTTCCAATCAGTTTAGATCAGAAGGAAATCAGTGGAATGGATGGTATAGAGAGAAGTATCCGGTATGCTACAATTGTAACAAATCTAGTCACATTGCAAGATTCTGCAGAAACAAAAACATGAATAAAAGAGATCCAGTTTATCAAGGAAGAAATTCACAGAAAAGTGACAAAGGAAAAGGAAAAGCATCCGTGGAAGAGATAAGAGATCAAATGAGAAAAACATGGGTAAAGAAGAATGGATCTGATGAAGGTAATGGGACTACATCGGAAGCTCCCTCTGGTAGTTCATCCGACAATTAATTTAAGGCCATTGGCTTAGGGGGAGTTTTTCATTAAAATATTTTCTCCCCTTATGTATAGTTGGTTCTGAATCGCAGGATGCCATCAACCATTGTGTTAGTCGTTGTCAAATGTATCAACAATCATTTGTTGAGTTGGATAAAATGTTGAAGATCCACAGTTAAATTCTTCGCTTATTGTCTAAGTTTGCAGTGTAATCAAAAATTCTAGGGCAACACATTTAATGCAACAACAAGTTAAGTATGTAAAGTTATAAAAGGGCATTTGGAACCCTAATTTTTCACTGTGCATTGAAGGAGAACTATTGGAGAACCTTTTCAACAAAATTCTGAAGGAGTGAAAAGTCAATTTAGCGGCGAATTCTCCAGGTATCTCTGTTGCTTATCAATTTTATATCTATTTGGTGATCGGTAGAACCCTATTCAGTACGAAAAATGAAATAAATTAAAGGAACAATAATTCTGGATGAGTATAGTAGTCAAAAGGTTAGGGATGTGAGAAATTCACTGTCTCACATTGAATTGAAGAAGCTTGGAGGAGCGAAACACAAGAATTTGGATATCTGGAATGAATTTCCTCATTTCGTCAACACAGAGGTTGTTCGGTTTATCTTGAACAAATTGGATGGTGATGTCCTTACTTTGGATAAACCCTATTAAATTTCTAAGGATGTAATAAAAAATCTAATAGGTTTGTGCAATGTTGGTGATGTCCCTAAAAAGAAATTGATTCAAAATGTTGAAGTCGAAGCCCTAATCGATGTAATAGGAGATCAAAGGGTGCTGACAATTGCATCAATCAAAGACCCATTAACAAGGTATATTGCATATGGAATTTCATACAATATTTTCTTCAGAAATTGGGAAGGATCAGCATTGGCAGGCGCAATCTATATTGCACACAACATGATAATAGAAAATGAAGACTTTGATCTTTGTGGATTACTGAAGGATCAACTAATGGAGAATGTGCAATTGAAAAAGGACATAGACTACTCTTTCAGGTTTGGTACCTTGGCTATATGCATCATGATGTATTTCCTGAATTGCTTTCCTCTAAATGGCAATGTAGTATGGAAGCAAAATATGATAGCCTGCAAGCAAATCTTTGAGCATTTCAATTCTTTTGAAAATGGTGAGCAAGTTTATGAGAACTTCTTTGGAAATTCGTTAAGGAAGTTTGGTATTCCTCTTCCGATAAAGCAATTAACATTGGATCATCCTCCAATAAGTCAGAGAAAAAGCAGAAAAGAGAAAGAGAGTTGGCCGGTGACACTCCTCTGGCGCCTAAGTCAACAAAAATTGAAGGAAAAGGTAAAAAGAAAATAGTTGAAGATGTAGTCGATGAAGATTCTGAGGAATATACACCAAGAGATCAACCAAAACCAGTTGAACTGGTTGTAGTTATTGCAGATGAAAGTGATGAAGAAGGTGCCCTACTCAAAGCAAAGATATTGCAGATTGTTCAAGAAAAAAATGGAATGCAAAAGATAACTGAGATATGGATGAATGGTCCATCATATGAACATGACCTCATTGAAGACACCCTAGGAAGATACTTTATTGATAATAAAATTGATCTAAAAGGTCTACAAAATGTGCTTCTGAAAGAATTTATTCAATGTATGAAGGAGGCTATGGACTCTGTGTCTCAGGAAAAAAATGAAGAGGAAATAATCTCACATCTAAAGATGTAGTTTAGGCTACCTCTTACCAAACTAAAGAAGAAAATGAACATACTAAGACAATGCATTGACTCAGCGAATAAGATCTTCAATTATTGTCTTAGGTGGCCTCATGTGGTTGGAAAATACAAGGACAAGTTGGAACAAATTGAGAATGAGCTTGTCAGATTCAGACAAAACTACAGTATGGTCCAAGACAAGGATGAAGAAGGGAAGAAGAAGATTCATGAGCTGCAAGTTGAACATGCAAAGATTCACTTTACCAAAAACACTCTTATGGACTCCTTTTGGAAAGTGAAGGACCTGACTAAATGTAGATTAGAGAAAATGGTTGAAGTTTTAAAGAAAGGAGAAAAGATAGAAGAAACCATCACCATTCCTGAATCCCTTGTTCAGGTCATTAACAGAACATCAAAAAAAATAGTTTGATAATTGCTACTGGGATTGTAGTGGACTCCTAGAAGAAATTTCTCCCTGAAATGAAAGATAAGTATAAAGTAATTTTCTGATTTACATGGCAGTTGTAAATTCTTCAAATTTTGTTTAATTTCTGCAATCAGCAAAGGGGGAGAAAATGTAGTAAGGAAGAGTATAGTAAATAAGCTTAGGAAAGTAGTGGAAGTTTTTGTCATTAATTTCAAAGGGGGGGAGAATGCAGTGAAAAATTCCTTGTCATCCAAAGGGGGAGTACTATTTTTTTGTAAATGTTTTGAAGTTGTTTCGTCATGTTGTGAAGTTTTGGATTTTGGTTTTGACACTTAGTAATTTTTCACAAAGTGTTTCCATCAATTCCAAAGGGGGAGATTGTTCTTGGATGCTAGTGTTGTCATTGATGGCAACTGGGGTCAGTAGCATGGTCCATATTTCCTACCGGCAAGGAAAGAAGAAGACAATACTCTACCGGCAGAATGTATGAAGAACAGAGTATCCGGTTGGTAAGTTGGTCTGGATACTTCACCAAATCACTATTTTGTTGTGTGGATCCCCAAGGAATCTTTTTTAGCATGTATGCTATCCTACTGGTGAATTTTGTGGTGTCGTAGTAGTCAGAGTACAAGTTTGAAGATTCAGTAGAATAATTTATTGCTTACTTTCTCACTGTGGCCGACCTATTGCGTATGGCGTGTTCTGGATGTATAGGAATATGTTTTTAACTATTTCTTATGTTTGGAATTTTGGTTTGGGTCCCTACTATAGTCTATCCGACTTGTGTGGGTACGCATCAATTATAATTAGTGATTTGGGCCAACATAAGAAAGAATATTATATTTTGTTCTAAAGTTGACATACAATAAAATTCTTGTTAGCGAGTATATAAAGGAGATAGGAAAATTTTAGAAGTGTGTGAAGATCAAGTGGAGTGAAGGTGTAAAAGTGAAAATGTACAGAGCAGTTATGTGAGGTAATATCAGATGATCTATTTAAACAACATAAGGGTTTTTGTATGCAAAGTAGAAGAGCGATCTGGATAAAAGATCTAGAATTTGATTGTGTGCTTCATTGGAATTGAATCCAGGCATTTGTAGATGCTAAATTCTTAGTTCAAAATTTTGTTGTAATATCAAATATATTTTGTAAGGTAGCGAGCCTTCTCTTTTGAGCAATGAGCTCTAGGCAGTGTGCCTGAATGCAAGTGCATTCCCCTTTTTATCATACTTTTAACAGAGTATACTTTGTGGATTAATCTCCACTGTAGTTTTTCCCCTAACAGGGTTTCCACGTAAAAATCTTGGTGTTATGGTGTTCACATTGTCTCATTAATGTGCATGCATGTTTCCTTCTATTTATTTGTTGTGGATGCTATTAGAAGTTGAATATTATTGTTGATAGTTTAAGATCTGATTTGAGATTCAAAATTGTGGAACACTAATTCACCCCCCCTCTTAGTGTTCCTAGTGTCCAACATCTCTCTTTCATTATAATTTTGTTTTAGATTCATCTCAGGAGTCATGCTTGGAGGATGGTATTGAAGAAGCTGAGGGTGAAAGGTATGTTGATGATACTAAATAGCAATCTGATTTATTATTGCTTGGTACTGATTTTGAGAAAAAAAATAATAGCCTTGATTTTGAGCAAAGACATAAAATCCTTGATTATGAGCATAGATACTGTAGCCTTGTTGGTTTGGATCTTTAACTTGATGCTACATTTTTTCATCAAGATGGTCAAGGAGAAGTTTATAATATTTGGGACAACCATGGTGAAGTTAATGATAGGTATGAAGAAGATTCTTATTTTTGCATGCAATGCAATGAAAACACTTAACCTTGCAAAAATGTGAAGTTCATGAGGGAAGTTGTAAGAATCAATTCTTGGTGTCTACTAAAAATGAAGTACAAATTTTATCTAGACTAGATAGTACACATAGACAAGTAGAAAGCATAACCCAAAATGCACCAAGAGGCTAGGATAAGCTTGATGTTTCCATTGTTGATTTGCAAATAATGAAGAACACCATGAAAGAGATTAAAATAGCCTACTTGCACATGACACATGATAGAAATGGAGCTAACAAGTTTGTAGATGAGACCCTATCCATGACTACACAATTAAGGGGAAAAGTTAGTGAGCTCACTAGTAAGCTTTACTTTGGATAGTATCTAAGAGGAAATTCTAGAGGAAAGTCATCAAATCTATGAGGGTAAATATTTTAGGGAGAAGGAAAGAAGAGAAAGGGCCAAGAAGGTTGAACAGTAATGGAGAAGTATGATCTTGCACAAAGGCCCAAAAATTTAGAAATTAGGAGTTTGGATCAACAAGAGGATGAACCTGATTTTGGAGTTGATGTCAATTTTTTAGTTTGTTGATAATCCTATATCTATGATGGATTTTGATTCAACTCATGACAATCCACTTTCTAAATTGGTTGATGGAGATCTAATCAATTTTAGTGATGAGATTGGAGTTGATTGCAAGACTTAGGACCCAGGTGTAGTTTCTTAGCATGAGATGTTGTCTCAAGATGGTAGTAGTGGGTCAACCTCTAGTGTTAGTACTGCTTCCCACTTCTCAATCAACTTGTACATGACTCTAGATCTTGATTTCTAGATGAGTTGGATGGTCTCTTTAGCCCAACAATTGAATAGTTCTTGGGTGAGGTTGGATGGTAGAGATAATTTGACCATAGGGGATGATCTTGTTGCTACTACCATACTTATCTCTCCTATGTTTTCAATTGGATTTCAATTTGGTTATTGTTGTCCTTATATCTTTTTTTTGTTATGGAGATATCCTTTCATGAGTAGATTGTTGTTGAGTATTGGAAGAATTCTAGGCAGTTGTTTGTAAGTAGTTTTTGGATGTATTTCATCCATTCAATGTTTCCACTTAGTTGAGATACACTCACTATAGTTACTTTGTGGAGATGACATGCATGATTTTAGATGAAAATTTAATGATTGCAGTGGTTTGGTTGTTTTGGTGTGCTCGAGGCTTTTCCATTTGACACTTGGAGGTTAATGTAAGGAAGCTAAGGTAGTAGAACAACATCATACACTAATATTGAGAGGAGGATAATGAAAAAATTTATAGATCTTTACAATAGTTACAAAACCTTAAACATAAATATCATGCAAACCACAACATAGTAATTTACATGGGAAAACCATTTCGGGAGAAAAAACCCACACTCCAAAAGCCTCCCAATATATTATTTAGAAATCGCAAAGATTACAATATGCTTGTAGAACAAGCTTCTCATAGGAGTATCACCAACCAAAGATCCAAAGGCAACACGATCGTTATTAGAATCTTGGAATACATTACAATACACAACCATAATACAACACCCTCATAAAATAGGGTTTCTATCTAGGGAAAGTCAAACCAACAAAATGTCAACCGTCAAATCTAAGACCTAATGATGAATGGTCTAGATTTACAATAATAAAATATACATAAAATTTGGTTTTTGGGGGCACTAACCCCGAGCCCTTGCTAAGGTGTGTGACCCCTGGACCCCCTGTTGGGGGGATGATCCCCCCAGACCCCTCGCAGCCCCCCCGTGATTACCTATCAAAAGTAAACCTTATGTAATTGCAAGGTTGAGACACATTTTCACAACAGTTAAGTGTCTATGTTTTGATTCCAGTTGACAAAATAGAGGGATTTCCTAGTTGGAAAATCTCAGAGATGTGATAGTGATTGACTTGATTTATATTGGTGGTAGTGATGTTGGGAATTATGTTTTATGGTTGAGAAGGGTAACTTGTACTTTACCTAGGATCTTGATTGGTAGCGAGTTTGCTAAGGTGGTCTTCTCTGAGTTACTTTAGCAGGACATATTCCATGGCATCGATTCCATTCTTCTCATGGATTTTAGTATTTAGTTGGATGGTGTTTTCTTTGTGAGGTTCTAGGTGGGGAGAGCTCAGTTTGAGTATGATAGCTCATAAGTGGCACATCATCAACATGGTGTTTGGGAGAAATGGTTGCATATAGGGAAGTATTATTATAATACCCTCCATCACATGTACACCAATAGGAAGAAAATGGAGAAAGTATTGGAGGTTGGTGTTTTCTCTAATTTCTAGACTGGGGATTTCTTTGTGTTGCAACCATATAATCAAAGTTAACTAGAGAAAAATGGAGAAAAAAGTTCAAGGGACCTTACAAAAAGTAGCTTATGAGCTAGATTTTCCATCAGGTTGTAAAATACAAAATGTATTTCATTTTTTATGTTTCTAGAAAGTGGTGGGACAATAAATTGTGATTTCTCCCGAGTTTCCACCATTAGATGATGAGGGAAAGCATAATGTGTCACCTGAAAGAGTTTTGGAAACAAGAGAGATGAAGCAAAGAAACAAAAGCACCACCAAACACTTAATCAAATGGAAGGATTTTCCCATTAAAGGAGTAACATGGGAAGGGAAAAAACACCTCAACCATCCAAGTCTTCATTTCTTGAGGACAAGCAATCTTTGGAAGGGAGGACTTGTCATGTCCCCTTTTCTAAAAAATAACATTCACTATTTTTAGCAATCTCAATTTCCTAAGTAGAAAGTCAGGACCTACAGATGAATTGGGAAAGTTGGGTTTTCAAAGTGAATTAATTAAATTATTATTGGGTGAAAATTTTATGAATATTCATAAATTATATTTTGGGACCAATTTGGGTGTGGGTTTCTAATGGAGCATGTTAATAGTCAAATTGGTGATTCTTCTCTTGGCAGCGAGAGTTACAATCTTTATGGCAACCTATTCTTGTTGGTGGCAGTTACAATCTTTCAAATTCAAGATTCCCTCCCTTGGGAATGGGATTTGGGCATCGAAATTGGTGTTGGTAGTGGTTTGATATATTATTGCTTGTCTTCTAACTTGGAAATCATTCTATGCATTATTTTCTCTCACAAGTTGTGAAGATTCTTCAGAGGCTGGTAAACTGATGAAGGATGAATCTCTAGGGCTGATAAACCAGGGGGATTGAGGATCAAAGACAATGGTTCTAAGGGTTTCCAAGTGCAATTTCATTCAGAGATAGTCATTGTGGTGAAAGCTTTTGGTTTGTGTTCTTTATTCTAATTTGATTGTAGGAGTTTGGTGTAGTTTGGAGTGCATAGTGTAGATTTTTGAGTTTCAGATTGTATTTTTGTTGTGAGCAGAATATTTTGATGTCATTTCAGTATTCATACATTTAATTTTTTATCTAGAACTTTGTATGAAGTTTGGGGTGATTTTATGTGGAGCTTACTCTAGTTTCGGTGTGAGTTTAGGCTTCCAGTTTGGAGATTTGATGATGTATTTTTCTACAGCTGTTCACTGTTGTTTTCTGATGTACATGACAAATATATTGATGTAATTCCATGATAATATCTGAAATATATCATTCCATTTCAATTGCTCAATATATGATTTCAATTTGGTGTAATTTGGTGTTCATTTACCTGCATTACCTGATTTTCTCTAATTTGAGTTTGATTAAAAATGAGATTTTTAGATTTGAATTAATATTTTATTGGAGGGATATTATATTTACTCAAATCTAATTAGGTTAACATGTCTAACTATATCTAGATCATTCAACCACAATAACAATATGATCAACAAATCAATAAATTGTAACCTTAATTGTTCAATTGAAGTAATTTTACTTATGATACAACTCACCATTAGTTGGAAGCATTCTACTAGATATTCAAATCTGCTTCATTCTAATTTCAAGCAAGATTCTTAAGCTATCTTTAATATGCAACTCAATTCTCACTAAATTTTAATCAATCGAGATAACTAAGAGACCTTATGCATTCTATACAAGGCGTTAAATAGGACTATCATTAACAATTTAATAAATAAACAACATTTAGAACCCATGACTATAAATGATATCACTTGCTAACTATGAACAATATCTTGATAGCTAACCAACATGAAAATCCCATGATAGTTATACTAATTCAAATGACATCTTTCTCTCCTAACAAAATAATTGATCAACAAGAATTAACATATGTACTCACCTTTCCACTAAAATTTTTGTGCATGAATGCATATTTAGTAGTAATTCATATCATATTTAGATCAAAAACTCCATATTTATTCCATTGATAACTAACTATCTAGCAATCTACAAAATTTTATGCATGCTAGATTGACATAGAAGAATTTTCCCAAGATTAGAAGAAGTGTTTCACTAACCTTAGTTAATTGTATAAGATTGAAAGAATTATTAAGAGATAAGGATTTTGAAAATCATCTTACATAATGAAACTTAAATAACTCAATGCAAAGAAACCAAAGAAATAATATCATTATACTAAATTACCATGATTCCTCATTAACATTATAATCTATAAGTATCCTCAATCTACTCATTTACTATGATAAATAATAAGAAAAGGATATTGTATACACATAAAATATCTTAATGTTTTCAATAACCTCTTTAACCTAATGCCTATAACAATAATCAATAGAATGATAAGATAATACACCATATTTGCAAATCAAGTAAAAGAAGAAAACACAAGATGTGCAACAACTACTTCGTTGAATCAAATTAGATGATAAATGGATAAGGAACATACCTTGTTAGATGCTAATCCACCTTGTGTGTTAGGTTTAAGTGCACATCGCATGTGGTCCTTGATTGATTCTACATCTTGAGTGATATATTTATTGAAGATATTTTCATACATTTGACACTTAACTTCCTTGAGTTTTCCTGTCTCATATTTAATCTTTCATACTCATAAGCAAAGTCACAAATATTAGTTTTAAATATCAATAAGTATATTTCTCAAAATTTTCATCCTTTCCAAGGATTAAACTTACACTCAAGTTAATGTATTGTTAAGAGCAACTCTAATTTTTTAAACATAAAAGCCTATATATTAATCAAGGTATAAGTGTTCTTATAAATCTTTCAAAGTCCAACATACTACTCTACTTCATAGTCTATTATGTCAAACTTAATGAATACCTATTTGCTAACTTAGCAAAAGGACATATATAAAACTATTGTTTAATAAATCACTACTTTGGAATACTTAATGAATATCAAATGAGAAATAACTCAATTCTATATAAATATCAATTTGTTAACTAAAATAAACCATTGATAAATAATGCAACAATATTAAATTGATTCTATTGAAATTAAT
Source organism: Sequoia sempervirens (assembly GCA_007258455.2). Taxonomy (NCBI): domain Eukaryota; kingdom Viridiplantae; phylum Streptophyta; class Pinopsida; order Cupressales; family Cupressaceae; genus Sequoia; species Sequoia sempervirens. The sequence goes on from VDFB02109042.1 coordinate 52,898,030, forward strand.
ACTATACAAATAAGTTGATACCCAAACTATCAAAAATATAAATAAGAAAATATAACTAAATTTATTTTTGACCTCAACCACTTGTCACTAAGGAGTATTAAATCCATAATTAAATATACCCACTTTTCAAATAGATTATTATCTAGTTATGAAATTTAAAAAGATAATTTTAAACGTAATAACATGACATAAGTAATTGATGTGAAACCCACACACCAATCCAATGATAGAAATGCCAACTAGTGAGAATATTTGAGAAGTCTACATGTACAAATAATAGGTAAATAAAGTATAAAAACACTAATTATATTCTCTTTTTTTCTTTTTTACTTGTTCATTGTTTGATACTACCAAAAAAAAAACCTAAATTAGTAGACATAATATATACAAGGCTTTCAAAGAGTAGAAGCTACGAAGTATAACATGACTCAATAATTCCATAAAAATTATTGTAATAGTTTATATTGGTTTATGCTTAGAGTGTAATAACACAACTGTAGGTATTTAGATCATAGTTAGTGTTGAGTTTGAAGTGATTTGATTTGCCTTGTCCTTGTCCTAATAGTTTGATCAAGGAGTATATCATACTAGATTTATAGAGACATGAACCAAGTATTGCTATTGATCACAAGAATATTCTTCAATGATCCAAATGTTGAACTAATAAATTGTTTTGTTTATAGAATAAGAAGGTACTATATTGTTCACCAAATTCGATAATGGTTAGTTAATTATACGTGATATTTAATAATTAAAATTGAGAAGGTCATTCATAAAATATTACTTGAAAATACAAGAAGACTCTATATACTCAATAAACTAACTAATATATACTTTTCTCACACAAGACTATGAAGGAAATGAATGCAAATTTAAAACATATAGACTATTCTTTTAGATTACTAAATGAGACTCGAATTTTTACAAATCTTTCCCTTCCATTACTCAGCTAATTATATATTTTAACGAAGTGGGAAAATTAATTAGGTCAAATAATTTAAACCAATAGATCTTTTCAATGGATTAAATAATGGAGAAAAAGGAAATGTATCAATGAGTAATATATATTAAGATTTATATACACTTGATATTTCTATTATAACAGATAATTTTTTCATGCTAGATAATTTTTTATCAATAGAGATGCTACATACCCATATAAGACTAATGGTGTTTACAATATTCAACTATCGTGAAAAAAAAATGGAAATGAAGATTAAAGAAATGGAATTGATATCATACAATCACCTTGATTATCAACTGTTAAATAGGGAGATAATTTATTTGTCCCACAAGAAAAAAAGATAGATGGGTACAACATGGGTATAATGAATTATGTCAAATCTACATATATCTCAATGCAATTGGAAACAAGATAGATGGGTACAACATGGGTATAATGAATTATGTCAAATCTACATATATCTCAATGCAATTGGAAACTACACTGTCAATAGCCAGTGAGATCTAAGGCCAAGTTGAATAGTTACCTGATAAATCATGAATTCTAGAGGAGAATTTATGTAACATCCCGCTACGTAACCCCAACGGGTAAGAGCCAAAAGAGGACAAGATAATTTTTTTTTTGATAATATAAAGAATAACTTACACAAAAAGTAGTTTCCAAAATGATATAACGACAACAAACATGGCCAAGCATGGCCGTACACAACCCAAAGGAGAGGACTAATCCACCCTCTAGAGAAAATACAAATAGGAGCAACCATAATAGCTCCAGAAACTTGCTCCGAAACTTCCTACTATGGAACTTCCAGCTATGGAACTTCGAGCTACGGAACTCCCAACTATGGAAGTTCCAGCTATGGAAGTTCCAACTACAGAAGTTCCAACTACAAAACTTCCAGCTACGAAACTTCCAGCTATGGAACTTCCAGCTATGAAAGTTCTAGCTATGGAAGTTCCAGCTACGGAATATCCAGCTACGGAAGTTCCAGCTATGGAACCTGCGGCTCCGGAACCTACTGCTTCAGAACTTCTTGCTGCTCCGGAACCTCTGCTCCGGAACATCCTGTGCCGGTGCTCCAGAACTTTGCAGTAGTGACACAAAACAACAAACAGAAAGTGACAATGCACCAAAACTTTTGTAGACTAAAACATGAAGGAAGTATACAACCAAAGCTTTGATTTTTTTGCATGGAAAATATTGAAGAAAAGGCCATTATGATCACAGTAATACAAGCAAGTCCGATACCAACATCGGAACTCGTAAACCAATTATAAGCATCACATTTATTCTCATTAATCTATATGATTACATTTTCACTCTGAAGCGAGTACAATATACATAAAGGAATATACAAAAATAAAAAGGGCATAGCCATAAATAAGAAACATCATCTGATAAAGCACGTACAAGAGAGAAAACCTCCAATTGATGCTCCAATAATTTGTACACCGGTCCCCAATGGCAGTGGCAACGCCTCCCTACCATGTGGACTCAAATTCTGATAAAGCACGTACAAGAGAGAAAACCTCCAATTGATGCTCCAATAATTTGTACACCGGTCCCCAATGGCAGTGGCAACGCCTCCCTACCATGTGGACTCAAAAGAGGCCACCCCACTGTGCTCAGAGGTAGTCATAAGGCCCAAACAGAAAAAAAAAGACAAGGGAACATATGGCCAACACTCACATCAGACACAGAGCATACATGGAATACAATGCTTTAAAGACAATATCACAACACGTAAATGCTCATACAATAACATGTTGGGTACTACTCACGACTACTAAGGCACGAGGTGATAGACTGCAGACTAAATATAATGTCATCATGTGTGCTCGAAGGGATGACACCACATGGAAACAAGTACACCTCTCATACAGATGAGGGAAAACTCAATCATGCCCAAATCAACACCCTGTAGATGGATAACTCAATGCCCTACAAATGGATAGGCCATCTTGAGTGCATCCTTAGCCTTTACAAGCGCTCAAGGCCATGCACAAGGACTCATTATCTTATAATGGTTTTACTCCATCTCGTTTAACCAAACGAGGGACCCAAGGAAAATATGAAACAATGAAGAAAGCCACAAAAACCATCACAAAATATTTTTTAAAACAACCAAGCAAACATTGCTGCTAATCATTCAAATAGTTGATTTCAATCATGAGATAGAGGCATAAAAATTCAAGGTGCCCGGATTAAAATTCTAAGCTTGACCCAATTCATATTTTTGCGTTTCAATTTGGAATCCACCTTCAATTTTCAATTTTAAGACCCATAATAAGGCACTATACTGAAAAATGTCATTTAATGCAAACATGAAAAATGAAAGTGCCCGGATTAAAAATCGGACAAAGACCCAGTTCATATTTTGACGTTTCTACATGGAATCCAACTTAATTTTACACTTTTAATAGGTGGTAAACAAGCAGCAATGATAAAATGTCATTTTGCAAGTAGGCACAAATTTGGGCAAAAATGAAAGTGCCCCGAACTAAAATCTGCCAAAGACCCAGTTGAGATCTTGGCATTTCTACGTGAAATCTACCCTTGAAATTTGTTTTTATCAAGAGGATAATGAGAAGCAAATAAAAACATTTTAAGCAAGTTGGGCAAAAAGAGAAATGAAATGAGAGTGCCCAGAAATCAAATTTGACAAAGACCCATTTCAGATTTACAAGAATGCACCAAAAATCTGCCATAAAGCAAGATTACAAAACTTCAAATTGAATCATAAACACACATGATTCATCCCCAATATATTCCTAAAAAGAACAGAGAAATAATTTTTCCATAAAGAAATTACAAAGCTTCCATTCCCAAGCTGAATTGCATTCAATAGCACCAGAAATTAAAGGGATTCAAGAACCACAAAAGAAATACCTCAATGTCGCCCCAAAACTAAAAAGAAAGATTTCTCTGAAGAGAAGGCGTGACTAGGTTCCAAAATATGGCAGCCAAGGGGAAATGGCACGCTGATTTCAACAATCTAGTACCCACCAATTTCTTCTCAAAAAAACTTGCACAATCTCCCCAACTCAGTCGCCCAAATCATGGGGTTTCCTCCTCCATGCCAAAACAACAAATTCCCTTTTTTCCCCCAAAAGAATAATCCCCCTTTCAAAATAAAACTCTCTTCCCTTTTATATTTTCCTCTCTAAAAAGATAACTCTTCCCCAAAAGAAAAATGAATATTTTTAAAGACAAGGCTGCCCATGACTTTTAACTAACTCCCCAAAACAAAACATAGTTAAAATAACACTTTTAAATCCATACCATACCAAAACTTATTTCCATTATATAAACTCTCAAAACAATAAAATGAAATAAGGCATTTAATAAACAAGCTATTAAAGCATTTAATTAAACAAACTTATTAAAGCTCCCCAAAAAGGATTAATGAAATCATTTAAAATTTCCAAATGAAATATATCATTCTCTCGAATGGTCAATAAAAATCATTTAAAATATCATATTTAAAATCTCATGAATAAAACCATTCAAATCTCCCATCAATAAAATACTATAAAATGCCATATATGAAATCACGAAAAGACGTCAAGGAAACCATATCAAGACATCGACAACCAATTAAATATATATCCACATAACAGATTCACGAAAACCAAGACAAAAAACCTCAGCAAGACATACTGGTGAACCACATACAACATAAAGGTGCACTGAAACATACGGCTGAAGGTTGCTCTGGATGTTACCGTTAGGTAATCGGATGGTAAGACATCAACACGAAAACACTGCCCTAACATGGTACAGTGGGCTAGGGTAGGGGAAATTTGGCCTGTGACTACCTCCAGTAACCACCATCGGGGAATAGGAGTACGCTTAGGCCTGTGGATCCAGGCAGAGTCGATACTCAATACCTGCATCACTTCCAATTACACGTCAAAGTACATGTGCATATACATATAGTCCAAAGTAACATCAATCATCAAGAAGGGAATCATGATATCGTAAGCCTCTCGAATATGAGTGTTACGAAATCATCCCTTTCCTATCCATAATCGTACATAAGCAATGATAACAATATATAAACATATAAGCATGTAATCCAAAATAATGACTAATCATGATGACCTTTCATATAACCATCAATGTCTAATCTCATTATAACAACATTTAACATTTTAAAATATCAAATCAAAATCAGTATGCTACCTTACCCAGGCTGAAGTTAGAGAGGTGTTACAATTTAAGCCTTTATTTGTTTCTTATACAGGCTAAGACTCCATACTTCATAACAGAGAATTGCTCAACTCCTACTTGGGTGGTGACCATGTGTCATAGGTACCCTATAGTGTTCACTACACATGATTTTTAGTTTAAACAATGTTGTATGGACTAGGTTGTTTATATCTTATTATGAATGCATTGCAAATCTTTCCTATGAAATCTATTGTGAAATTTTATCAAATGTCAATAACTATACTACAATATGCACTAACAGTTCCATCTTTAAACACTATATTATTGAGATCTATAACTTGAGAACCATAAAAATCCAACCTATAAGTTTAATTTTATCTCAGTAGATTTTAAAGGTCAATTTTTATTGGGTTTAAGATATGAGTTTTGTGAGATGCGGTGATATTTAAATGACAAGCCATGAGAATAGTAAAAATAATGGCACACCATTAGAGTATCTAACCTACAGGTATCCTGCAACCTATAATCTTCTTCATAACAACTATATGCTATGGAGTTAATTAAAGGTTATCTATTATTACCAATATCCATTACAATACTTAAATACATAGAAATACTAGTAAGACAATTTAAAATTTTTAGTCACCTAGGATAACATTGTGGTTGATACCTGTGCTAAATTAGGAGCATGGATTATTTGTCTGAAGTTGTACTTGCAAGTATAGTGGTGATCAAGAAATGTTATCTCATAGAATACTATGATTGTAGGACACACAAAATGGGTTTTCTATAAAGGCCTTGAAAATTTTTATATAGTACAATTTAACAGGGTTAATGCCAGACTCCTCAACCTTTGAATCACCCCCTTACAAGGAAAATAAATACAAGTTTCCAAAGATTTAACTCAGATACAAACATCTAGTGAATTGAATTCCATAAGAACATTGTGACTAGCAATGTATATATGCATTTAATAATAGGAATTATAGAGACATTTAAACATTAAACATGTTATAGAGATTGTTGTGTGATATATTGTAATAGGTTTTCTCAATGTTTGAGAGTGATTTCTCAAATCCTTTGATTGCCACATCTTGCATAGGTTCAAAGAGTTGGTTAGCAAGTCTGTGTTATTTAGAGTGACTAGGAGTAGTTCTGAGATTAGCTTTAGTACATTTATTTTAAATGTAAGTCTTCTTATTACTATATGTGCTGAATTTCTATTATTATTATTATTTATTTAAACTTACATCATTATTTGTTTGTATCATCAACGTCTAATTATATGAGAATATCATAGCTTGCATGTCTTTATGTTTATAATTAATGTCAAAGGTTATTTGTTATTTAATTTAAATTAATCATTAGTTTGTTAAAGTAATAATACATAAAATAAATATGGTATCATAAGATAGTATTAAAAGGAGGTTGTGATATTATGGATCTTCCAGATATTAAGTGGATATGGATTTGCATGTATGCTAGTGACATTATGGTTTTGCAAGTTTTAAATGGTTAATCAAAATTTATGGTTTTGTGGACTTACAGATAAACTATTTTTTAGATTATGATTCCCTTGGGGTATTTATAGATGTAAGATAGTTGCAGTTTTGCATGTATGCTTCAAGCATGGTTTGAGGAGGTTTGTAGCTTTCTTAGTGAGGATATGTTGATACATGATTAGCCATTGGTTATTTGTGGGTTGTGAATTTGGTATATTTTATAAGCTTTTGGACAATTTTTTTCCCCAATAAGTTGCAGAGTAGGTCATTATATGACTTGAATGATCTTGGATAACTTAGCTTTTTTAAGGCTTTACAGTTTTCTTGTTTTTATAAAAGTTGTGGGTTTGTACAAACTTGATGCATTCCATTATTTTAGATGAGATATGTGATGATGTTAATGTTAGGGTGTTTAAGTGGATTTAGATTTACACAAGATGGTTTTGCAAGTTTTACATGTTAACAAAAATATTTGGTTTGTAGAGTTGTGGAGAGATTGTGATCATACTCTTAGAAATTTCTAAATGTAAATAATTTTAGATTTGTAGAAATGGTTATTTAGTTCCTTGAATGTGGTACCCAGTTGTGGACTTGTTTGGAAAATCAGGTCTAATGATGATTTAGTGTTTTGAGTCTTGAAATATACATGTTATCCTCTTTGATATATCAATTTGCATGTTACTAATGTGATGATAAGTTTACATGTTTCACTATTTGGGATTTATGAGTTGTGCAATTTAGTGGGTTGCATTTACCCATCATTTGCATTGAAGACTTATATGTGGACTATCTATATCCATAAATATTTATAGTATTTATGTAGATTTAGTTGGTTTTCCTTGTCTGTGGTCATTTGTGGATTGGCATGTTGCTTTGGGATGAGAGGATGGATGCTTTTAAGTATCTAGATAGTTAGTTATTGGGATTTGTAGCATGTTGTGTATCTTCTTGAACGTATTGATCTTGTTGATGATCCTCCTCTAGTAGTCTAAATCCCCAAGCCATTGTTGTGTCAAAAAATTGTCATATCTATAAACAAAAGGGTCCCTCATTGCTTGGGCTACCTCCCCAATTGGTCACGTGACAAATATGTGCTCCCACACCTAGACATGAAGTAGTATCACACTAGGCAATAAACTGGTGGTTGATCTATAAACCACCTGATGCATATCATGGTACAAATGTGCAAGAATGCAAGGTTCCCATGCATATGCTCTAGGACATGGCCCCATCCAACTAAAAATCCTTTGGATTGATGGTTTGGAATGATTTTCCCACAAATAAGTCCTACTACAACCAAGATGATGTCATCTGCAACTCCGATATAGGTTCTGAGATCAATCTGACCATCTTCTATATCCAAGTCATCATTGAACAAAACCCGCTCTAATGCCTCTGTACTTGAATCAGGATCATAGCTAACCCTAGCTCCCTCGATAGGAATCCTCAGAATGTGCCACATGTCCTCGAGTATGATGGTGGCCTCACTAATAGGTAACCTGAAGGGGGATGTCTCTAAATTCCATCTCTCCATAATATCATAAATGCCCGATGTGCTCTCATCTCTGGTATATAAGCAATTTGGAATAGAATGATGTCTCTGAGGAACTCGACATCCATCTCACTAAAATGGACCATTTGATCCAAAATTTGTGGTTGGCACTCCCTAGAAAGAATAGGATCCAATACAACCTGCAAGCATAACGCCCACAGCGTCAATTTATCGAAAAATTTGAAAAAAATATAATTCTGCAAATCCCTAAATCAAAAGCGACCTTTTTTTTGCAAAAGCATCACTTTATCACAATCATAAGTAGAATATTTTTCAAAAGTGTCACTTTACTTAATCATAAGCGATTCGCTTTTCAAATGCCTTGAGCTAAAAGAGAACCACTTTTCATAAGTGACACACTTTGTCAAATGCATCACAATGCAATAAAAAGCATTGTTTTAGGTTTCAAACACATCACATCAGGTTTTAAAAGTGTTGATCCTAGGTCAACACGTTTGAAGGACTCCCTAGACATAGCATTTATTGCACCTAGACATACGTGCAAATGCGAAAGGGTTAGATACGTATTGGGGGGTTTGCTCCAACTAGCCGTTGGAATTGGTGGACTCTATCTATGCAATGTGTAGCTTGAGGAATGAAGTCCATATCTACAACAACTTCACAACCAAATCTCACTTTGAGCTCTAAAATTTGTAAACTCTAAGAATGTAAATGAGGTGAAAATGACCTCCAACTATTTATATATAGACCCAAAAATCCTAGATTTCACCCCTCCCACCCCTACATCCCAATTTCATCCTTCCTTGATCTTCCTAATTGGTTTCATCATCAACTAGGACTTGATTTTTTCTCCTTTCTTCATTGAACCTATCTTATCATCCTGTTGTGAGCTTGACCCGAAAATCATTTTTTTGATTGACCTCTCGAGGGGGAAACCCATCATCCTCCCATCATTCCTCCGTCCATTGGGGCATAGTGGGGCATCATATTTTTCCTATTTTTTTTAAAATCAGTACTATATCTTTGAAACACTGTAACAGGTACATTGTCTCAAAGAGGGGCAAAATGAAGACACCTAAAATTGTCCAACACATCACGTATTCCCATACTTCACCATTTTTGTCATTTCACTCATTATTCCTCATTTCATCACTTTTAATTAAATAATTTCTAATTATTTTATTAAACTAACAATTTTCCTTTATTAATTGAATAATTAATATTATTTGATTAATTCATCATTTTTCCTGTATTTTATCTTAATTAAATTATTTTGAATTATTTAATTAATTTTCAAATTTCCCTCTTCCCACTTTAATTTCTAGTTTTCTTCAAATCCACTTGGTTAAATATTTTTTAATTATTTAATTAAAAATATTTATTCTTCTAATCCCACATAATTAAATAATTAAATAATTTCTTAATTATTTAATTAACTGATTTTTTCCATAATTAAATGAATTATTAAATTCATTTAGTTGCACATTCCCTACAAAAGGAATTTTCTGAAATTCAAATTCTAATTCTAAAATATGTTCCCTCCAAAATATCTCAAAATATCTTCCTAAATTTTAGGGAAGAGCTTTAATTAACTAAACCTTTCCTCTTCATGCATTCATCCTCACCCCTTATTTCACTCTCCACCATTAATCTAATCTTTCAATCTCAGTCATCGATCAAATACCTACAAATCTATAAAACAAAACTCATCTTTCGTTCAAAGGACTTCTCACATTTTGAAAATTGACCTCCATTAAGGCAAGTGAAGCAAATTCATCCATATTTTGAGCTTTTGCGCAATAGGGTTATGCTAGTTTGAGCAATCCAACATTTCAAAGCATAATTCAACAATAGAGTAAGGACTTGCATTCTTGGGTGAGGTAAAACTAGGGTTTGATTTAGTTAATTTCATTCATTTCTTATTGATTTCATGTAATTATTAGCTTGTCACTTCAATTGTAATGGGTTTAATTAGTTAATTAGGATTTTGATTTGTGTTTATATCTAACCCTTGCATTATTTTCCCCTTTAATTGATATCTTTTTTTATCCCCATTCACTAGATGGAATAACTAATTTTGTGCCAATTGTAAAATATCTAACCTTCAATCTCTCTATAGAAGTATCACTCTACTGAGATTCCTAGTGCTCCACATCTAGGAAATTAAGTAGTAGTAGTGACACTAGAAAAAATACCATGAATCCTTGTGTTTTATGACAAGGATGAGGAATATAAAGGTATGTTGTAGTTTAACCTACATAAGGATATATTAGATAGGACAACTCTAGTGGAGCCCAACTAGTGATCATTGTTAGCCTTGACTCGATGCATATTATATCAAGCTACTAGATCAAAGAAGATGTATGGGGTTCATTCAAGTGCTAGAACATCAAATACGCTATCTATTTATAACGTAAGGATAATGAGATGCTAGTAAGTCATGATGTAGGGGTGTCAAAAACTCATACACATAGGTTAACTCAAATGGCATTGAACTTAGGAATTCTTTTTAGATAGATATTGGTGTCACACACCTATGTTGGCTCCCTTATTTTATCATAGCTAACACCATGGTCTAGTTTCTCTCAACCAATTTTAAAATGGGGTCTTTTGCCTCAATGTTAAATCAATGACTATCACCTTGCTCTCTATGTTTGAGTTCATAGTTTTTCCTTGTGCCCAATCTTGGGAAGATATAACTAGAGATTGTGTTGACCTTGATGTTGTGATTTGAGCCAAATACAGCAAAGACAAAATCTACACCTTGGTATTAAATCACAATAGTGAAAAAGGCATCAAAGTAGTAGAAATTCTCAATGTTTGTGTCAAGACTACCTACTCCTTATTTGGAGTGAATTTTTTGTGCAAGGGGCCACAAATGATGTCCCAATTGACATAGCTTATGCTACATGTCAAGTTTGGGTCAAAAATATCCTTTATGTTAGTGTGAAAAGAGGTATTATCAAACTAGTTAACTTTTAACATACTTAGTAGAGTCCTATTCACACTACACTTAAGCTCACTTAGAGGTTATCTAGAATTTTATCTCACCTCATGTAGACTCACTAAGTATCCCAACACTTTCCCATAAAGTCCTACACTTGTTTCATACTTGAAGGGATAGTAAGAGTTTGACTCCTACCTTCTCACCTCTTCATCGCTGCGTTTTAAAAAAAGAATCATTTGTACATTTTAAAAAACATCACATGCTTATGATATTTTCTCATTTTGTATTATTCTTATTTGTGGATTGTCTTGAGTTTACAAGTAGATCTTGACTACTCAAACATGGTATTAGAGAAAGCTTGCAATTCCAATCCCTTTCTCTCTTGAATTTGTGAGGGTCATGAGCATCAAGTTTCAAATCGTGCATTCTAAAACAAAATAGGCATCATGGTTGTGCTTAGAAGGGCTGAGAGACAAATTTTTATATATAACACTTGTATTTTTTACTACAGATGAATTTTGGAGGTTTTGGAGGCCCATCCATGGATGGCTATATGGAAATCCATACAAATCCATACAGTTGTATAGTTGCATAAATATACTGCATCCAACAAGCTGCTTCAACCTTTGTGCCTTGATTCATATGCATTCGTCTCAAAATATGTGTTGTATTGGTCTCTGTGCAGTAAATTTTTTAATATATATATTTTTATTTTCGCAAGGTACAATACTATGTAGTGATGACATCAACAGTTAGCATGTGCAATACCTTGCTGACATCAACACTGTGCAGTCAAAACCACATACACCCAAGATTAGTAGTTTTCTGACTTTTGGAGGCAATTTTGGACTTTCTGAGTGGTTTTTCAAAAAATGAAAAGTGGTTTTGGAATATTCCAACCATGAGGAATATTCTAGTAAAATTTTAGAATATTCCACTACTAACATCATCATGATGTCAACATGACATCATCAATTTTCAACCCCAAGTTTGTCCCTTCATCATTAGCTTCTTTCAAATTTTTGCTCAACTTCAGGAGCCTCTTTCTCAAGCATATAGCCCATTTTTTGGTCCCATTTTTTTCAACCTGCATGATTTTTCAAGCTGTACACAATAGTGATGTTAATTTTTGATGAATATATTCCAAAATTTTAAATTTTGAGTATATGTCTATTTTGAGGTTTTGTACATCAAATCCACTTTGTGGAATCTATAATGCACTAAAATAAAGTGCTCTATCATTTAAGGGGGGCCATTCTTTGAATAATGGGGGTTTTCATGTTCTATTTTTTTCATTTTCTTGAGGTTTGAAAGGCATACTTGATATACGTCTTCATTGTCCACCTCATGAGATAAACTTGTAAGAACTCAAAACAACAAATAAGTTTATAAATGTACTCATATAAAGTGCTACAATAACTGAACATGTTTTCCTTATGGAGAGAATTTTGTACTTACACTTAATTATAAATTATAATGGGGGGTTGTGTATTGCCTTGATTTTCCATCACAACAATGGATCGTCATGATTCTCACCTCATGCGTGCATGCATTAATGCACACACTCTTTTAGTTTCCTATACATATTTTTGGACCTTATGTTGGGTCTAATTCATGTGCACACCTTTGTGCCCAATTTCAATTAGTCTGCCTATGCCTCTTCCTTGTCAACATTAAGGGTAGAATTATCACAATGTTGTGCTAATTCTTCCTTGGTCTCAATGGAGTAGTGGAAGAACTTTCTAATTTTGTGGGGGTCTCATAGACCTTCTATCTTGTCTCTTCTATGAGGAGATTATTTCAGTGGATCATATTTTGTGAGATTCTAGTACTTATGTAGAGCACTATGATACACATTTTAGTAGTGTACTACGTGTCACTTGTGCATTTTTTGATTGTACTCTAGAATCATAGTACTATCTACATCTTAAAATTCATGGAGTTTGATTTCCTTTGTGCTATATGTATATTCATGGTTGAGTAGTGTTCTATATGTTCCTCATGCAGTGTTTTGTATCTCTTATCTTGATCTATATTTTTTGGAGGTTAATTGATTCTAGCAGACACCAATTCATCTTCGAAAAAGTTTACAGCTTCGACATGCTTCAATAGTTTTTCATCATCATATTCCTATCCTTATGGGACATCTTTTCAAGAGGTATTATCCTTCTCTTTCTCTCTTTTGGAGAGTTTTGTTCCCATTGGGTTTTCTCCTTTTTCTCTATTTATGAGAGATCATTATTGTACATGAGTACCTTATCAAGCCTTGTTGTTGAGACTCATCTTTTCAGTGTTTAGCTTACTCCCTTAGTATCTCTTAAGGGGGAGTGTTAGTGTGAAAAGAGGAATTATCAAACTAACTAGATTTTAACATACTTAGTAGAGTCCTATTTACACTCCACTTAATCTCACTTAGAGGTTATTTAGACTTTTGTCTCACCTTATATAGACTCATGAAGTGTCCCATAAATTTTCCATAGAGACCTACACTTGTTTCATACTTGGAGAGGTAGTTAGAGTTTGACTTCTACCTTCTCACCTTTTCATCCTTGCCTTTATAAGAAAGGATAATTTGTACATTTTACAACACATCACATGCTTATGATGTTTTTTCATTTTGTATTCTCATTTGTAGATTATTTTGAGTTTGCATGAAGATCTTGGCTGCTCCAACATATGACTATACCATATTCATTAGAAATAGCATGATCCTCAACATCTAAGAATCTTAGGATTTTGGGTTGAGTTCCACTATGACACCTTTCTTATCTTTCACATGCTTGAGTACATCAATATATAATTACATGAAATGGTTATTCAACAAGAGGTAGAGTACCCCCATCAATACTTCTTTGATTTTATGTTAGTCTCCATTAAAGCACACATAATAGCAAGGAATGTGCAATTTATGGCCTACTAGGATTATACCCTTTTATTTAGTGCATTGTTGATCATTGTGTTTCCCCCACTCTTCTTTAAAATTTTATGGATGTCCCTTTGAAATCTATAACCATCACCATCACATATAGTACCCCAATGGAGATAATTCACACCAACCCACATAACTTCCATATGTCCTTAACAAACAATATAGTAAGGCTTAGAGAATCTAGATAATGAATGATATTCCTTCAATAATAGCTCTATCTTTGGTTACCATCACTCTATGCCAAGTGCAACCATAAAATTTCAAAACTTCTTAGGTCACCCACAAACAAGCAAAGAGAAATGTTATTGCTACTTCACCATCTCCTCGCAAGAAGCATAAGCACACTAACATGGGAATCTTCATCTAATCTAAGGAGCAACAAGTGTAATGTAACAACAAGTACCCTAGAAAATAACAAATGAGCACAAGTACCTACTGATCATATGATGTTTTCCAATCCATCCAAACAATATATTCCTATGCAACAATTGGTGTCTATCCACCTACCCCATTTTTTCCCACTATGCTATCCCCCCATTTTTTCCATCTGTTATGCCTCTACCATCCCATTTTGCAACTCCCTTTAGCCTGCAACTAGATTTTCTAACTCAGGTACTCATTCAACTTCTTCCATTAAACCTAAGGCTATTGTAACCTCCACATCCATCCCTTCTAATGCTTTTACGCAATATCCTCTTTCCTCTTTTGGCCAATCCCCCTAGTAAGAAATAATGCCTAGTGTCATATAGTCTCTATTCAAGGTAAGAGCCCTAATTTTTATTTAAGAATAATTATGTTGTATGCACATCCTTGAATTTTTTTTTTTGATGACCCTCTTAATTGGATGTAATTTTTTCCCTCCCTTTTCCTTTTTTAGGAATATCCATTAACTAACATGCTAATGGCATGAAGTGAGTCATCATGGACCATGGTGTCATGATAAATGATAACTTTCTTCCCCTATCCTTGGTTAATTTTCACATCTCTTGGGACTAACATAATGAATATTTGTTATACTAATCCAATGCTAGGGAAAATACAAGCTTAAAGCTACAACACCCACTCCACACACATCCATCTGGAAGTCCATTATAGACAAGACATCAACTCTACAAGAAAATATGTTTCAAGATATCATCACTACGAACAATGCCCATGCTTTGAAATAAAATGTCACCTTATCCAATAGAAAGAGTTCTTACACTACACTCCAAGATATTTTTAACCAAGAAATTTATGTTAAATAGTTCGGATAACTGAGAGGGGGGGTGAATCAGTTATCAGAAAACAATTTTCTTAACTTTAATTAGTCTGGAGCAAACTTAAATCAATCAGATAATCATCTAACATAAATGAACATGAAAGAACATAACAACACCATGCACAATGAACACCATAATTTATGTGGAAACCAAAGAAGGGAAAAACCATGGAGAATGCTAATTCTCAATTATAAAACACCAGTTAAGGTGATTTTTATAGAAGGCTTGCTGCCAAAATTCTCACTACAGGTAAGACTCACTTCCGGTTGGGCTCACTACCCGACTATTATAGCCAAAGCTATAAAGGCTCATTGCTCAATTAATACAAATGATTACAAAATAGTCTCACTGATAAAAGTGAACTGATGAAATTGCATCTATATGTGCATGAATTCAGTTCTGGTTAAGAGCACAATATCTATTTGCAGCAGATCTGATCAAGAAAATTTTGCACAACTTCTTCGCACAAACTCTGCAAAATAGATTACTTCTTCCTTCGCACCCTCTTATCTGCTCGCACACATCATACTCCACACTTCTCATCTCATTGAACAAAAACAACATTTACTTATACCATTCCATGCCATTATAATCTCCTAGGTCATCTAGACACAATGTCTTCATACTCTTCCAAGTCGTCCAAATACAATTTGAATTAGATCACCACAAAACATGCTAGCATGAAGAACAACCTTGAGATATTCAATAAGGACTTACACACTAGCACCAAACCCAAAAGATAGGTCACACAAAAGGTCTTCTTATCACGTTACCAAGGGACCCATAAATAGGTCATACATAAGATAGGTTCATTACATAACATAATTATCAAAAGATATCAAACTTTGAATTACATGAAATATATTCTGGAGCCAATAGGAATGCCACAACCAAGACCAAATCTTTATTATCATCAATTTCAATATCAACCGAAGATACATACCAAAACTTGTAACATGCTACATGAATTTCCGGATAGCAAGGTTACCCGAATTAATATTTGAGCACAAAATCCAACATCAAAAGAGTAGTCTTAATTATTCTGCATTAACCGACTTCCACAAATGTCCCAAAAGAAGTATTTCCATATTCAGATCAAAGATAACATCCATACTACGTAACATCATACTACAAGATAGGATAGATCATTTTTGTATATCATTTGGAGCACAACCTTCTAGATCCAGGTTTTGACATCAATTACAACAATGCTAAATCATCTCAACAACTTCTCAACAATCTCCCCCTTTGGCATTGATGGAAAAACATCAAAAACTCAAAAACACAAAACTTCAAAACTCCAATTCCAAAGACTCTAAGTACTCCCCCTTTGACAAGCAATTGAATACCTCTTCTTGTTTTTTTTCTCTCTTCATTTTCTCCCCCTTTTTGTCATCAAAGGCAAAGGGAAAAATAAGAACATTTAGAAGATCAAGTACAAATAACACTTTTCACATGAAAATTTTTCTTGTACCTTTCTCTCACAATTGGAAGAATCCTCTTCCAAGCTAGCACTATAGAAACCATTCTTGCACACATACTATCCAGTAGAGTCAACACCATAAATGAAGATGACCAGTCCAGAGACAGGTACTATCATTCACAATTCTCTGCATCAGAAAGTATCTTGGAGAGATGATCCAATCAAACCTTAATAATTTCTTTGACCAACCAGAAAGTTTTAACCAAATCTTCCCTCTATCTCTAAATAGACAATAACTCAACTTGCAATTCTCCAACTCTTATTCTCTGTTTTCCATCTTTATCTTTGAAGAAGTCAAAACACTTCTTGATATTATTCAATTTAGATTAAATAGCTTTAATTTTGCTTCTAAAATTATCAACAGCAACAGGTCACTGGAGACAATACCTGTAGATTTCAGACATCTCCTTAATGCATTCTTTTGTCTCACCAATGAGTTTGGATAACTTCTTTTTGGATTTGACACACCTTCTCTCAATCATTGTTTGGAACTTATGTCCTTCAGATCCTTCCAGCAACATCATTTCTTCAACAACTTCTACCAAATCATCCGATAATGAGTCATAAACATTTGAAATAATAATACCCTTTTTGAGAAAATAATCAACCAAGGAATCATTAATTCTAAGCCTATTGACCAGAGAGCAGGCATACCACATTTCACCAATATTTTTCATATTACCTTCATCCAACACCGAGTGAACTTCATCTAGATCGATAGAGTCAGATCTAGGCAGAGACTTTTCTTCCTTCTCCTTCTCTTTGAAGATATCAATGACATCCTTCATGTTAATTTTCCACCTTTTAGGTTCCAGAGGGGAATCATCAATGACAACCTCTAACTCCTTCTTACTGGAGGATGAACCCACCTCAAACTGACTAGAAACTATCACACTGGAGCACAAATTAATCTGCAAGGATGAGAAAAAAACTTTGCATGCACCTGCTTTTTCTTCCATACATTCCAAATACATGTAGACTTTCTTTTCGACAGGGATGCTGAACTTCTACTTAACATTCTCCTTTGATGATAGCGAAATCAAAAAGTAGAATACTAAAAATATGAGTAGAGACCCAAACCGGAAAGGATAACTCTCAACCAAAGACATTCTGACATTCTCAATTAGGTTTTCCATTATGAGGCTACACAAGTCAAACTGATTATTTTCCTTCACCATCTTATGTGTAAGATATACAACAATAGCAAAAGTAGAACCTTCACAATTTTGGAAATAAATTTTGTAAGTGATACCATAAGCAACATACCTTATTGTAGGATCAACAATGGTGTTTAGCAAGAGAGCTTGGAGGTCTTTTCGATACTAGTAAGTTCCTCTACTTCTTTGTGTTTCACTGTTTTCTTCCTAGGGAGGCCACCAACACTGCATAATCTAGTAATAGCTTCAATTGCTTCCTTAGTGATCGGATAGGGTTTGTCCAAAATGATGTTGTCATTCATGAATTGACTTAACAAGAACAAGATAGACTCTCTATTAGCAAACCAGGGAAATTCTCCCCATAAATCCATACCCAAAGCACTTATATTCTGCAAATCATCAACCTTCAACCCTAGTTCCATTTCCTTCATTTTCTGATGATCAAATTCATCCAACTCTACTCCCTTCAGCCTTAGCGGAATACCGCCACATGATTCTCTGTCAAAAAATTCCACCGTCGTGCTTATTTTCTTCAATCTCTTATCGCTCCACAAAACTTCTTCTTTTGCAAACTGTGAGAAATGCTTTGAAAACTTCCACCTTTTAACCTTAATTATTCATGATCAACTATCTGCCAAAAACTTATATCGATGACATCATCATTTGTACTTTTCTTTTCAATCAGCCTGATTAAGCTTCCTCATATATTACCAACCAGATAAGACTTAGCCATGTTGAAAACACATCAATATTCCTTTGGAGAGGGGGGAAACCAAAAGGATATGCATAGCAACGCTCCCCTTGATCCAAGGCAGTTGGCTCAGTTTCCGAAAGAGCTTGTAATGGGATCCAGTACCACAAAAGAATTCTCCACACTCATTTCCCTTTTCTTCCACACCATGATAGTATTCTTCTTAGATTCACCTGATTTTGCAATCTTCTTTTTGTTTTTAGGCTTTTCTGGAGCAACATATCTACATGTGTTACATAATGTCCAGGTTGACTACACTTGTAACACCTTTGTTTTGACTTAACTAAGTGAACCCTAGGTCTGTACTGATTAGCTTTGTGACCATAAACATGGAATATATAGCAATAACCATGAAATATATTATTCATTCCATTTCTTTTACTCATATTAGATAACCGACTTATGCAATGACTTGCTTTGTGACCAAACTTGTGACAGTTAAAGCATTGAGTAATTGGTTTCATCTTGCTTCTGCATTCTACCATCTTATGTCCAAATTTCTTGCATAGAAAATAATAGCCATTAAATGATAAGTACCTTTGAGCATTTGGTTGCCTGATTGAAGGTCTTTTAGGTGTTCTAGAGTTCTAGACCTTGCTTGTTACAATTGATCTTGCTTTAGCTTCAACAACTTTGTCTTCACCCTTAGTGTTCTAATTTGAGCTTTCACCTAAGAATCCAAGTCCTCCCTTATTCTTGTGACATTTCTGTAGGGACAAAAGTTGATCCTGAATCATGCTACTTTCACATACTCTTGCTTTTGTTTTTAGCCTTCTTAACTCTTGATCTAACTTCTCATTTTCTTCTGATTCCTATTTGATGGTATCCTTGATATTTTCTTCAGTCTTCTTCCATTCTTCCATTTTATGTTTGATAGTATCTTTGATATTTTCTGCAGTCTTCTTGCATTCATCTATTTGTTGCTTTAAATTCACAATACTTTCTTTTGACTCCTTTAATTCCTGGCTAACCTCTTGTGTCTTGCTTTGAATTTTTGGATTTGCTCCCTTAGATTTTCAATACAAGTGTTTTCCTCCTTGATATTTTCTTTCAATTCTTCATTTTTAGATTTCGTGTTTTCCATATCATCTAACATTATCTTCAATTCTTCCTCAAAGTGATAAGCTCCTACCATCTATTCAAACTGCCAAGATCTCCCTTAAGCGGTTAAGCTCTATCTTCGAGGAACCAAGCTTTGATACCAATTGTTGAATAGTCTAGATAATTGAGAGGGGGGTGAATCAGTTATCATAAAATAATTTTCTTAACTTTAATTAGTTTGGAGCAAACTTAAATCAATAAGATAATCATCTAATAGAAATGAACATGAAAGCACATAACAACACCATACACAATGAACACCAAAATTTACGTGGAAACCCAAGAAAGGAAAAAACACGGAGAATGCTAATTCTCAATTATAAAACATTGGTTAAGGTGATTTTTACAGAAGGCTCATTGCCAAAATGTTCACTACAGGTAAGGATCACTATTGGTTGGGATCACTGCCCGACTATTATAGCCAAAGCTATAAAGGCTCACTACCAAAAAAAAAGGCTCACTACCAACAAAAATAGGCTCACTGCCTGATTAATACAACTGATTACAAAATAGTCTCAATGAAAAAAGTGAATTGATGAAATTGCATCTATATATGCATGAAATAAGCTCCAGTTAAGAGCACAATATCTGTCTGCAACAGATCTGATCAAGAAACTTCTGCACAACTTCTTCGCACAAACTCTGCAAAACAGATTACTTCTTGCTTCACACCCTCTTATCTGCTCGCACACATCATACTCCACACTTCTCATATCATCAAACAAAAACAACCTTTACTTATACCATTTCATGCCATCATAATCTCCTAGGTTTTCCAGACACAATGTCTTCATAGTCTTCCAAGTCGGCCAAATACAATTTGAATTAGATCACCAAAAAACATGTTGGAATGAATAACAACCTTGAGATATTCAATAAGGCCTTACACGCTAGCACCAAACCCAAAATATAGGTCGCACAAAATATCTTCTTATCACGTTACTAAGGGACCCATAAATAGGTCATACATAAGATAGGTTCATTACATAACATAATTATCAGAAGATAGAAAACTTTGAATTACATGAAATATATTCTAGAGTCGATAGGAATGCCACAACCAAGACCAAATCTTGATTATCATCAATTTCAGTATCAACCGAAGAGACATACCAAAACTTGTAACATGCTACATGAATGTCGGATAGCAAGGTTACCCAAAGTAAGCTTTGAGCACAACATCCAACATCAAAAGATTAGTCTTCATTATTTTGCATTGACTAACTTCCACGAATGTCCCAAAAGAAGTACTGCCATATCTGGATCAAAGATAACATCCATACTTTGTAACCTTATAGTACAAGATAAGATAGATCATTTTTGTATATCATCTGAAGCACAACAATCCGGATCCACGTTTTGACATCAATGACAACAATGCTAAATCATCGCAACAAATTCTCAACAACTTACCATCAACATACTCTCTAAAGTGATATTGTCAATGCATACCTATAACTTGTTCCTATAGATACACTAATTGTAACTCCTAATTCTTTGATGCAACAATTTGCAAATCTTGAGGCTTTAACCCACACCCTTCTCTCTTTTACTCTTATGAATCCTATGAATAGCCTTGTTAATGCATGTACTCAATCTTCTTCCTAATATTTTTTTGAGGACCTTATCATCGACAAGTGTAACAAGCCCAATGTTTTACCTATTGTTTTCACCTACGTTTAACCCATATGCATAAATAGTTTAAGTTCACCAACACATAGCAATAAAAATTTTCCATAATCTTTTTCAATAATAAAGATGCACATTTGAAAATCCCATTTCAAATTCCATTGCATTCCAATAGAGTAACATTACATAATCCCAAGTAATGATTACATTTACATATACATTTTTCATAAAGATATAAGATTACGATTACATACATAGATTTCAATAAATCAATGGAATAAAGTATAAATGGTCCAGATGTCCTTGTTGGAATACATCCTCAAATTTCATCTACCTACTTGATGAGGGAGAGCATCACCAAAATGATTTTCCTCCAACCACGGACTTACTGTAGTCCCCCACACATCTACCTAACTAGTAAGATGTCCCTACCATTCAATGAAGAGTTTGGTCTGGTATCCCTCACAAATAATAATATCCTACCTAAGCTTGGTGTTTTTTCCTACATATCTAGCGCTATCATACAGTGGATACCTGCCTACATGCATGAAATTTCCATCCTAATTATGCAACCCTGGCCCACAGTGAACCGACAATGTAATCAGTGGCAACTTACACTACTTTAGCCAAAGCTTTGATCATTATGTTCAAACTCACTTTTTAAGGAGTGGTGTCTCGCCTCTATGAAGTGGATGTCGTATATTCACCCACTCCATTGCTTGATTTGGTAAATAACATGACCATACTAACTCTTAATGAGTTTATATAACATGATTCCATCCCAAAGGATAATGTATTTTCAAATGATCTAACTGACCATCTAGGTTACTCCCAACCTTGGTTTATCCTAATCTTAGGATTAAACCTCATAATAATATACTAGTTTACATAATGTCACAAAATGGCATTTCCAACACGGTACTTCTATACCTTTCCATTTTCCCAACATAATATTTAATACTATCATATATTGGACTTACAATAGCCTAGATATTATAATAATATCTTCTAATTGTCACTATTTGACTATTACCATCAAATTCTACAAACATGCATATCAAATAAATATGTTTTTTCTCATCAACATTCCCTCTAGATTATTCTCCATTTCTCACAGATCTTTCCAAGTTATCCTATACAGTTTTTATTTTTTCATGTTCTTAAACAATCATAAAACCTTTCTTTCAATATGACTCATATATTCACATGTTTACTATGTTTACTAAATTCATGTCTAATCTAGAGGACATTATCAACTTGAGAGAGAGTTTGTGCTTATGCACCTTATAGTCTCTTCATATTACTGCTTTGGGTTTCCAAAACGTAAGCCCTTCTTCTTTAAGATGAGAATATCATAAAAAGGTATAGACTCTTGGTCAAGTATAGATACTAGCATAATCCAAATATATATATATATATATATATATATATATATATATATATATATATATATATATATATATCACTTATACATTCTTCAACCCTAATGTTGAATATCAATATAATCATATTCAAGAGTATACCCTAACCCTACGGAATAGACTTTTCTCCTATACTCAAGGAAATATGAGTAACTGATTAAGGATGAACTACCATTATGGTTTGCATAACATCATAACCTATAATTGATGACATATCTAACATTCTATCATGCCCATTTGATTACTAGCATCATAATTGATGCAAACTGTTACCGTGCAGTTTTTGTCATTTCTCAAAAACTTGTCTTCTGCCCGAATTTTGGCTAAGTTCTATGTTAGCGACATTTTGGTTAGTTATCATAACAAGGTTGGTCACTACTCAAGTTTTTCTAACCTCTCCCTTGTCTACCACGACGGTCAATTTTCAGCATTGCATCTTCTTTTCATGTGATGGTGTTTATTAAAGTTGTTTGAACCTTTGTATGTATTGCTTTGGTTGGTGTCTAAGACATTTCAACATTTCTTTGAGTTTATGTAACTTTGGCAGTCTCTAACTAAGTTAACAAAACTCTCTCTTTCTCCACCACAAAGGTAATGAAGGTTTCAAAGATATTATAAAGTTCCTATTGAAGATTTGGTGATATTTCTCATTAGTTATAGAACCCACGACAACCTTCGACAAGGTTATATGAATTGCTCATTTTGTCGATAATGTAGTCATTTCCTTTCAAATTTTTAAAGGTGCACATAGTGAAAGGTTACATGTGCCAACATGAAAAAGTGGGTATCATTAATTTCTCATCTAGTTACGAATTTATTGCGAAGGATTAAAAGGAAATTTGAGCTAGTAAGAAGAGCATTTTTCAACTATGACACTAGAAGATACAGGGGAAAGGGAGCACACTAACACATGCATTGTTTCTTGAATATCAAAGTTGTTCAAGGTATTTATTTCCCTGCTTGTTTTAGTAGCTATTTATAATTGTAGTTTAGATTACAAGATTTTCAGTATTACAAGCTATCTCGGTGCAATTATACATAAACCCTAGATTTTTAGACACAATGAGGTACAAATATTAGGGTTATGAGTACATTTCTGGTCTAACCCACATCATTCCAGAAATAGGGGATATCAAATTAGGGTAGGTGAGTTTAGATGAATTCAGGGAGAAGGTTAGCAAGCTAAATCCTCTACCCATCACATGACAACTGGTTTCCAGTGGATTGATATAAGTAGACGCATTTCCTCTGGTGATTCAATGCTTAATTTAGTCATTGAATGCATTGAACATTATGACTCTCGGATCTATGAAATTAAGAATGAAGACAATAGGATAGTAGTTAAAATTCAAAGAGCTACTTTTACCTCATGTTTAAAAATTCTAGAAAGGGAAAATTTCTCAGCTCTCGATTTACTAATTCACATATTGAATTCTCCACCAAGAAGGGTTTCTACTATAATGAAATTGTAAAGAATTGGCTAACTAAACCTAGGAGAGGAAAATCCCAGCTGCCAAGGAATTTGCACATAAATCATTTTGTTGATGAAATATTAGATATTGTTGTATTGCTGCATAGGTGTAGAGGGAATGAGGACACACATGGTTTTCAAGGTTGGATGTATTTCTTCATTGAAATTGTACTTGAGGGGAAACAATTTTTGGATTGGGTGCAACTTAACAGTGACTGAATGCATGACTTGCTTGTTTTCTTTACAATCAATAGATCCTTTCACATGTCTTCATATTTGATCTATGCCATTGCTAGTACTAGGCCCTAGCCAAGTTTGAGATTGAGTTCCCTTCCCCATGATCATGTGCTAATCTTTAGGTATTATGACAAGCTATGGTTTGGTAAGAGTTTCCTTCATCATAGAAGAATTTATGATGCCTTTACCATAAGAATGACTTAGGAAATATAAGAGAAGATTGAAATGAGGCTTACTCCAGAAGCCATGCAATTTTTTGGTACATATGGAAGCCACTTCATTCAATTTCAAAGGTCCTCTTATATTTGGGTTGGTGGATTTAGTGGCTTTAGTGGCTTTCCTTTAAAGCTTCCTAGATATGCAAAAGATAAGTTTGTAATGATTGAAGTTTACAGACAACTTGCTAATGTGAAAAAAGATGCTAGGAATGCAAGAGGTTGAATGTTCAGTTTCTCGTGGGATTTGGTCCTTTCACCTGCAATTCTATGTCAGATGCCTTGAATATCAAAAGGGAATTGTCTGAATACACTTTGTAGTTTTATAATGA
Organism: Sequoia sempervirens; assembly: GCA_007258455.2. Classification (NCBI taxonomy): domain Eukaryota; kingdom Viridiplantae; phylum Streptophyta; class Pinopsida; order Cupressales; family Cupressaceae; genus Sequoia; species Sequoia sempervirens. The sequence goes on from VDFB02109042.1 coordinate 52,923,117, forward strand.
GCATTTTCCTCTCGATATTAAAGATTATGTAAAAAATAACTTAAAACTAGGTCCAAGTTTCTATCACATGCTTGATTTAGAAGATTACTAGGCTGATTGTTTTGATGAATTTTAGGTGAGAAGAAGAAGTTGGATGAGATTGTATTTAAGACAGATAATCAAATTTGGTTTGGAATGGGATATTCAAGGCATTGAAGATGATGGATATGATTTGTTGGATCCAATATTCATAGAACATATATCTCCTTGACCCATTGCTACCATGGATTGGAGTAACAAAGAAATTGAAATAATCAAGGAAAAAATTGTAGATGTTCTACAAAGAATGGAGGAATGGGTTGCTAAAAAGAAAACAAATCAATCACACCCTAAAACTAGGTCACGAGATACTCAACCTATAGGTGGAAGTAACCAATCCCCTATAATCTTAGCAAATTTAGGGTCATCTACACACCAGATGTCATTAGGAGCCCAAGGTAGAGGTGATGATGAGCCTCCTGAGAAGAATTTGTTCAAAAAAACTTGTGGAGAGGATATTCCTGATCTACCCAAATTGGGTAAAGGTAAAGGGGTTGTTGAGAGGGAAGATGAATTAGATAACATTTCAATCAGTACCTCCTCCTCGTCTCATAGGTCATCTCCCGTCAAAGAAGTGAATGAGCCTTTGAGAATCAGGACCACTCCACCTTCATCACCAGAGGATTTGCAAATCATTACCCCTCCAATAAAGATAAACTTATTCGATTCCTCTAGTTCTAAGGCTACTACTATTCCTTTAACCTCGACTTGGTTGGAGAATACATTATCAAAGAAAATAAAGGTAATAAAATTAGACCTCCCAAAACAAGATATGATGGGTCAGTTGCTCCAGAGGACTCCTAAGTCCAAGAGATTAAAGACTACCTCCAGATTGATAGAAGATGATAGTAGAGGGAATTTTTGTTTTGAAGTTACCTGCCCCACTACACAAAAAGAGGTCACCCAAGCAATTGCAAGTGATTTTGATGTTTCCAAGATAAACTTGGGACCTTCCACAAGAGATGGAGATGTGCATAATTTCCAAGTATCAACAACAAGGTTGGTTGAGCGAACTAATAAGGACAAGAAGAGAAAATATGAATTGAAATATTAGGTCAAGGTCCTAACTAAATGCTTGAAATTAGTATTTGATTTTACTCCCTAGCCAATCTCTCAAGCAGAATCTTCCTTTGATCCAATATCAATGATGGGAAAGGAGGCAACAAGCAAAATGCAAAGTTTCAAAGTGTTTGGAAAATCCATAGAAGAATGGAGCAATGGCATAGTAAACAAAGGTAATCAAATCATTTTAGAATTGTTGAAGATTCATCAAAAAGCATATGCTTTGAAAACTAAAATGGAAAAAGATGTTGTCATTGTTAAGAAAGAGGAAGCATTATGGACTACATACTTAAATGAAATCAAAGGAATGTTGAGTATGGGAATGGAAAGACTGGCTAATGAGAAAATCATTCCCAATGTTGCTGATGGTCATTGTGTGATTTGGAATAAAAGTGTGGAATGGAAATTCTAGATTGCAAAGCAAGATTTACAGGAACTTAACAAGATTCTAATTGAAAGCAATGCAATCTTAGGAGAAGTTCATAAGAATTTTGTTGCACTCGGGTTGCAACCTGACTAGGAAGGAGGTGGTAGTAATGAAGATGTTGGAATATTAAGGGAAAAATTTAAGAAGATAATTGATGGGATCTTCAACTCCCAATATTTCAATGCCAAAATTTTGAGAAAATTTAGTGGGATAGACCTAGTCCTATTTCAAACAACTAGATTGGTAGGGACATACAACCAAAGAATTGAAGTTTCTCATGATTATCAAATGGCCTAGAATTCATCAACATAAGGAATTGCCACATGTTGCTAAGGATTTCCAGGCTTTGTGGAAGAGGCTCACTGTATCAACAAAATTTGGGAACGAAGTGCCACTGTCGTGACCTTTCAGTTGCTATCTCAAATTTTCATCTTTATTTTGGAAAAATATCCATTTTTGGGTAGTTACAGGTGAAAGAAGCGGTTCTCATCCGCTTATTTATATTTGTATTTGGAACCAAATGAACTCTCTAGTCAGTTTTTCTAAAAAGACTTGATATCATATACTTTGAATATAATTTTGTAATTTGATGTCACTAGTTGTCTGTGTGCATCTAGTTTGTGGAGATAACATGAGATTCTTAGATATGTATGTTTAAGTGTTCTCATATATTTATGCTTATTCCCCCATGAATTTGTATGCACCTATCTCTATAATTGGTTTCATTTTCGGATGATATTGAGTTGATACATGATATTTACATTGTCTTATGTGAACTAGTCTTTGTGCTAGTGTTTGTAGTATTTTGTTGTTTGCATCTAATACTAGGAAATTTTCTGGTGTTGGGTTTTTTCCTTTAGTGCTTTTTGGTCAAAAGCATACTTCAATTTTATTTCATTAACACTTTTTTAATTCATCGAATATCATAAGAGGGAGGGAGTTGTAGCTCTTCAATTCAGATGGTGATTGCTTTCTCAAAGGGATAAGTTATCTAGAGCTATTGGGAACAGTTGCCTCTTTTAGACAAAGAGTTAGTATCATTAGAGTGAAACCTAAAGGTGCTCAATCTATTATCCAATAGATTTTTTGGTGACTCCGTTGGGGAATCGAAGGTAAATTGTACTCAAGTTGACATATATGGGTTATATCAAGAATTTTAAAGTCCATCCTAGATTCTTGAAGGTTTACAAGAGGGGAGAGAAGTAGGGGTATTTTAGACCCAGCTTTTGAATCTTTATAGGAGAACAATTTTCCCTATATTACCTCTCCTAGAAGGAGAGTTAAATCCAAGAGTAGACTTGCTTCCCCAACTAGGGCACCCCTAGATTTCTCTACTTGTCAAGCTTTGATATTACATAGAACTATCATTCTCATAGTTGTAAATTTCCCTCACAATATGGCTAATCAACCACCTGTTCCTTGGGGAGATGCTATTGGTCTGTTGAGTCTAGGGCTAATTTACATGATTTACCTAAGGGTTCCAGTAAAAATTTACCTAAGTTTAGAGGTGATGGAAATATATCACCAGAAGAACATATTGATGATTTTTGTGTCACTTGTGGTATGCTTGGAGTACAATACGAAGATGTGGTAGTCAAGTTATTTGCAAAATATCTTGTTGATGTTGTCGTGGAATGGTTCTATCAATTACCATGTGGTTCTATTGATAATTAGGTTACTATGAAAAGAAAATTTGAAGGAAAATTCAAAAGTGTTGATGATGATCTCTCCCTAATAGCACAGGTTACACAAATGAAGAAGGAAGCAAGTGAGCCCATGAGGGAGTTTGTAGCCAAATTTAATAGATTAGTAAACTGGATTGATGCTACAAAAATACCATCAAAAGAAATGCAAAAATTATTCTTCATTAACACACAACACCCAAATATTAGTTTACTCTTAAAGAGAGGACCTGTAGCTACCCTAGAAGTTGCACAAACATTAGCCATTGAGTTAGAAGATGACTTTATTACAGTTGGTAAGTAGAAAAGGGAAATACACTCAAACAAATCATAGGAATCTACTTCCTTAGAACACATGATCTAGAGGTTAGCAAATGATATTATTTCTCTCAAGAGACAATTGCCTAAAAGTACTCATCCTTATCAAGATATCTCGAGGAAGACAAATTTCCAACTTGGCAATAAAACTCTTCCTCTCCCTTCGACTCAACAAAGGTTGGCAATAGAAGCCCCTCTTGGAGACAATAAGAAGAATATGTGTACTTTTCACTTCACCTTTGACCATGATGGGTTGGAGTGCCCTGAGATGAATAGATATATGCATATGACTACCATGAAAGAAGTCATCGTGGATGTTACTGAGGAAGGAAATTCTTCCAATCAGTCTGTCGACTCTGAAATCAGATACCTCGAATATGAACCTGATGATGATAGAGGAGGATATGTCTACATCACTCTAGATGAGCCTATCTGTGTCGTTGTTACTCGAGGCCAACAAAATGGTAATTAGAAAAGGTACTCAAAATTCTCCAAAAGTTTTGCTTGGTAGAGCTAGTGCTACTTCTAAAGGTGAAAATGCATCACACACACATCAAGTCATTACAGAAGACTCTTATGAGTCATCAAGTATCTTGATTGTAGAGAATTCTATAGGACCCTTTGATATCGTTGAATTTTGTAAAAATTAAAAAGTGTGGATCTCATTGGAAGAATATCTAAGAATGAACCCTAAGGATTTGGAAATGTTGATCGACTATGTTAGGTCAGGCCACTTTGAATCCCATTCCAGTTTGGATGAACAAATGATTAGTTCTCAAAGTCCAGCAAGTAGTGTAGCATCCAATAGTAGAACATCCTCACCATGTTCTATAGAAGATAAACCTAATCCTTTTTACATTTCATTGTTTGTAAATGGATTCAAGTTGAGCAATTGTATCATTGATTTTGGTGCCTCGGATAAAGTCATGCCTACACAAATTACTCAAGCCCTGGGGTTAAATTTAACTAAGGCATTTGGGAAGTGTTACTTGATGGAATCTAAACAATTTCCCTTGATTAGACAGATCAAGGATGCTCAAGTTTCTCTTGCGGTCCATCCAAATAAGAGACTCAAACTCACCATTTTAGTGGCTAATATTCCTGCTAGCTACAGTATGCTCCTGAGTAGAAGTTTCTGTAAAGACTTGGGGGGAGAAATTCTGTTGGATTGGTTGTATGCTACAATTCCTATTGGAAGCAAGAAGGTGTGTTTGGAACCTGAGCCTAAAGCCAAAATTATGGTGTTAAAATCAAAAGACCCCAAATCAGAAATTTTGTTTGACGAGTCCGAATTTGGGAACTACATGTTTTTCTCCGATGGTGATAAAGATACTAACACTATTGGTCCAAACTCATCATTAGAACTCTAGATAATGGAATTTTATGGAAGTTGTTCCAATTATGGGTCGAGAGTAGGTATGGTGCTCATTTCTCCTTTAGGTGAAAAGTTTCCTTTTTTCTACAAGTTAGAATTTGCAAACACCAACAACACAACATAATATGAAGCTCTGTTATTGGGGTTGTTTGAAGCAAGAAGTATGGGTATTAGAGTTCTCAAAGTCTTGGAGATATTGAACTTATTGTTAAACAGGTACGAAAAAAATTTCACTATAAAAAATGAAAGGTTAAGACACTATAGAAATAAAGTATGGGATTCCATTGAGTGTTTTGATGCCTTTTTGATAGAAGCAGTTCCCAAAGAACTAAATACTAGAGCTGATTCGTTAACAGTGTTTGCTTCTTTATTACTCCACATCCTGATTTCAAAAACAAGTCTTGCAGGATTGAAATGATTTACCATCCTAGTTTTCCTGAAAATGTTAACCATTGGCAAGTGTTTGAAAATGATAAACAAATTTAGGCCTTTCTAGAAAATGCTCAAACTTTTGCTTTGACTTTTTTGAGGGGAGCACTAGTGAATGCAAAGAATTTTGTCATAATGATACTTGTGACCTGGAAGATGGAGTTATTCAACTAAAGGGTAATAAAATTCCCAAGGGTTTGGTATCCTTGGATGACTTGTTTGATTGATGTGACTGAGCTATCAAGAGGAGAATGAGTGAATCTATCAATAATTCAGGAGAATATGAAGTAGTGAACATTGAGGATTTTCAGTCTTCTAAGTTAGTTTATATTGGGAAGTGTTGTTCCCCTAAGGAAAGGAAGAAATTGATAGCATTATTAATCAAATATAAGGAGGTATTTGTCTAGTGTTATGATGACCTCAAAAAATTAATGGGAGGAAGGTTTCAGCATCACATACCTTTGAAAGAAGTTATGGTTGCTTTTAGACAGAAGCAAAGAAACTATAATCCTAAGGTCACTGACATCATTTTTAGGGAGATTGACAAGATTCTCAAAGCTAGAATAATATACCTAATTCATCACTCAACTTGGGTAGCCAATATTGTCCTGGTTTGTAAGAAAAATGGAGAGATAAGGATTTGTGTAGACTTTAGGAATCTTAATCAGGCATCCTTGAAGGACAATTACCTACTCCCCATTATGGACCACATCCTTCAGATAGTAGCTGGCTCAGAAATGATGTCCATGTTGGATGGATTCTCAAGCTATAATCAGATCAGTGTGGCATGGGAAGATCAACATAAAATGATGTTTACCACACCTAAGGGAACTTTTTCTTACAATAGGATGTCCTTTGGACTTATTAACATTAGGGCTACTTTCTAGCTAGAGAGCCATGGATCTATCTTTTGGAGATCTTAGGAATAAAATTATTGTGATTTATCTCAATGATCTAATTGTATTCTTTAAGTGATGGGAGAATCATTTGAGAGACCTATAACATGTGGTTCAAAGGTGCAAGGAACATGGTATTTCTCAAAACCCCAAGAAGTTAGTGTTTGGAGTCACTGAAGGCAAGTTGCTCGGTCACATAGTATCCAAGGAGGGAATTAGAATGGACCCAGAAAGAGTTAAAGATATCCTTAAATTGAGTCTTCCTTCTAGCTAAACTGGAGTTAAATCTTTCTTCAATCAAGTTAATTTTCTAAGGAAATTTGTACCATACTTCTTAGAGATTACTAAGAATATGGTGGGAATGATGAAAGAGAAATAGGTTTTCAAGTGGAATGAAGCCGGTAAGAAATCTTTCAAGGATATCAAGGAAGCTATTGCTCAGGCCCCCATTCTAGTCCACCCAGATTTCAATAAGGATTTCATCATCTACTGTTACGTCTCAAAGCAGACCATGTCTTCTATCTTGCTCCAAGTTGATGATAATAATGTAAAATCCCCTATTTCTTTTATGAGTGTACCATTGAAGAAGCATGAACTAAATTATTCTCAAGTTGAGAAGCATGAATTTGCGGTTGTTAAAGTTGTTAAACAATTTCACTTTTACATATTACACTCACATTTGTTAGTAAAAAGATTTATCCTTCAAAAATGATTGAAAGAAAATGACTCAGAATGCCCAACAAGAAGAACAAATAGTACTAACAGTTGAATCACTTGCAATGATATTTTCAAGTGCTCTTTGCTTATTTTACAAGGCACATCTACCTTCGAATGATTTGCAATGAATAGAAAATACTGGATATGATTTTCACCAAAAAGTAGAAAAGGTAAACTAAAACCTACTCATAACCATGAAATAGATGCAGAGAATTAAATTCAGGATTAAGTGAATGCAAAAAAATGACACAAATTCCATTTAACCAACACCCACGGATGAGAAACAATGAAAATAAAAGACAACAAATTCCCTTCAACAGACGGGTTGTTCTGAATTCAAAGCTTCATAAACAATCACATATGCAGTTTGCTACAACAGATAGAACTTTGGAGAATGATTATAAAGGAACAAAGACATATGCAATGAAAAGAGAAAATTAATGAGTGCACATACCCAAAAATAGTTTCTTTATTCCTCCAAAATATGAGTTCAAAGCCTCTCCGATTACATAACAAAACTGTGTGAAAAGAAAATAATACTGCCCCTGCTTCCCCTGTTCCAAGAATAGCAGAAAAAGATCCCCCTTTTAGAAAGATTCTTACCATAAATAAGCCTCACCAACGAGACTCTTTAGTTCCTGTAACCATTTCTTGGATTTAATTTTTCCTTTTAATTACAAAGAAACCTTCCACTTTTTCTTCTCGTAAATGCCTTTACATTTTGTAACTGATCTTGTTTTTTCCAAAAATGTTTTCTTTCCTTTCTTAGAAGATTTCAACGGGAAAGAACCTGAATAGCTGACTCGGTTACTGTTTCTCTTTTATCATCTTTTCCTTTGCATCTTGTCACATAGAAAATGGACGAGTCCCTCTTGATGCATAATTAAGGTAAATAAAGACAGGTCCAAAAATCTTCTGCCATTCTTCATCTGAATGGAATTTAGAACATAGCTCTTCACCAGCATAATGAGCACTATGAAACATTGCAAGTGATGTAGCTCCAACATATGATGTCAAGTTTTGTTTCAATGGACCTCTATTACAGAATTCATCGCTGGGAGTGATAACCCAGAACCCAACCATGGGATCGAAGCTAATCCATCCATGAACTCTATTCCCTCTATTGTCACAACAGTATTTATATTTATCATCTACTTTTCCCTGAAGGAGAGAATTTGTGGGCCTGGTGAGAAGCACTGCTTCTGAATACGCAAGCACTTTGCACTTGTCTGACATATGATCATCTGGTAATGGCATAAGATTCTGCCTATTACCTACAATTTGAATGTAACACGTGTTTGATTGAGATCGAAATCTGGCCACACTCATATATTGCATATGTGTAAATGATATGCTGCTCAGAATAACCAATAAGTTTAGAAAATTTCAAACATAACTCTTTCATGGCAAGGGACAACTTCCTACATCTGTGCACCACATTTGACTGAAGGATTCTAAAGTCTTTTTCAACAATTCCATTTTTCCAATTGTCCTATGACGAAGGTGTTATACTAGATGATGTTCCTTAGCGGTATCCTGCCAAATGGTTTTCGTGCCTTTCCAATGAATCCATCTCACATATACACGCTGGTAATATCAGATAGGGTTCGCTATTTTACTATATCTCTATGAATTCCCATAATCTCCCATAATGAAGGCCGCAGACCGGAGGATCATGGAAAAGGCCATAGGATTTGATTCTTGCATATACCAATTACATTTGCTCATAAGTTTATAAAGCAATCAACAATTCTATGTTGTGTTTATCTTGCAACTGATGCATATAACCATGAGTTGCATTTGATATCAAATAACGTCGTTTATGTGTGAAAGATTCTCTGAGCCTTGAGTTGGATTGTTTCACCACATAACTGATTTCACAAATTCACTTCAAATCGAGCCATGGCTTTGGTACCATGATCATCACGTTTCAACCTGTTTATGAATTTCTTTACGGGAGCAACTGCCATATTTCCAGCAAAACCTAAACAAGTATCCGAGCTTTGTCGGGCCATTTAGTAACTTTTGAACCTCATAGTCGGGCGCTTTGGGAGTTCTAGAACCTTTAAAACCTGTGACTATTAAGAGAGTCGGTGAGTCGGGTAACTTTAGAAATTTGGAACTAGAAAACATTTGGTTCGAGTTTTATACCAACTCCCAACATAAAGAGTCTCATGTTTATAAAGTTTTAAACTCCCGACATTCATATGCAAAACATATTTTAATAATTATTTTGTCAAAGGTTTTAAGCCACGATGAGTATTTGACTTTTAATAAAGTCATTTACTTTGAGACAAAGGGCTTTATAGCACGCCATCATGAAAAGATTTACTCCCAATATATATATTTACCCACTTTTCAACCTTCAAAAATATTAACTTTATAGTGTCATGGTAGAATCATCCTCGTGAGAATTCTATTTGGAACTAAGATAAAAACTTTATAACTTTCACTGGGCAATTTGAATTTGCATGAAATTTTGACAGCAAGATGATCTAATGTCGTAGAGAAAAATCCAGAAATGTTTAAACCTCCAACGACCAGGATATCAGATTTCCACTCAGTTTACGAGTCATGGACCAGAAAATGTGAAGCTAAAAATTCCGCAAATGGTGAAGCATCTAGGCATGAGGGTTGGCCAAATTGAGTGAAATAGGGTTAGGATCAAAGCCATGAAAGGATTTTGGACCAGAATTAACGTATTTTCAAAAATAATTATTTTTCAGGATATGGCAGGTTAAGGGCATGCAAGGGAATGTGCAAAAATTTGAAAATTTCCCAGTTCAAATTTTGGGGCAACAACATTCAATTGTTTACATGCCAGACCCTACTGTCAAGAACATCCTTACTCAACAAGATATTGGTTGTAATAGAAGAGGAGGATGAATTGAAAAAGTGTAGGAATATGACCTGGATATTAAGCCCATGAAGTTAGTACGGGGTAGGGGATTATGTAAATTGATAGCAGAAGATTGAGATAAAAGAGAAGATGAAGAAGACCTCCCTATGGTGTTAATAGTCATCCTTCAAGACGAATGGTTCTCAGACATAGCTTACTATCTCACATACAAAGAATGTCCAAAACACTTGTCAAGAAAGCAGAGGAGGAATATTAAACTGAAAGTAGCCAAGTACATCATTTGGGAGGGTACTTTATACAAAATGGGGTTAGATGGTACATTCCTAAAATGTGTTGATAAGAGCCAACAGGAGAGGTTATTGGGGATTTTTCACAACAAGGCATGCAAAGGACATTTCTCCTCCACTATAACTACATTCAAGATTCTAAGACATGGTTACTATTGGTTATGTATGTTTAAGGATGCATACTATTAGGTAGCAAGATGTGAGAAGTGTAAACGGTTTGTAGGCATACCCCAATTGGCAGCATTTCCACTTAGACCTATGGTGATTGACAGACCATTCCAACAATGGGGTTTGGATTTCACAGGACCTATTAGCCCTCAATCAAGTGGAGAAAAAAATCACATCCTTATAGCTACAGACTACTTTACTAAGTGGGTAAAGTGATTCCTATTAAAAGAACAACTTTAGAAGTAGTTTGTGACTTCATCAAGGAGTATATCTTAATCGGGTTTTGGGTACCTCATAAGTTAGTAACAGATAATGCTACTAGTTTTTCCTCTAGTGAAATTTCCTTTTTCTGTTATGAATATGGAATTTCTTTGTCCCATTCATGTAACTACTATCCTTAAGGAAACGGTTAGGCTGTATCCAGTAACAAAAATCCGGTCAGTATTATCAAGAACTTGGTAGATGAGAACCAAAAGGATTGACACAAGAAGCTTTATGAGGCATTGTGGGCAGAAAAAATGACCCCAAAGAAGGCCATAGGGATGACTCCTTTCAAGTTTGTGTATGGAATAGGAAGTGCTTTGCCTCTTCCATTGGAACAGTCAGTATGCAAACTACAAATTGCAATAGAAGATCAAGAGTTCCAAGGTGCTTTCAAAAAAAGGATTTTGTACCTTGCTAAACTTGAAGAGAAACAAAATGAAATGAAATGGTGGATAGGATTACTATGCATCAAGCCAGGGTTAAGAATATTTTTAATAAGAAGGCTAGGCCAAGAATATTTATGGTTAGAGACTTGGTATTGTTGTGGGATAAATGCAGAGAGTTGAACGACACACATAAAAAGTTTGATGCTCTCTGGAAGGGTCTATTTAGAGCGACTCAGGGATGCATTCCTAACACTTTCCACCTGGCTTACCTTGATAATACCCCTCTTCCCATTCCTTATAATGGGAAGGACCTCAAGCTTTATTAGATGTAAGTGCTCGTCTAGACTTTCTTCTTACATAGTTAGTTTAGGTTGTGGTATTTTTTTTGGTGTGCTTCTTTTTGGTGTTTGAGAGGTTTTGGTCCAAATAGTGATATCAACTCGTTCACCCAATGGACAAAACACTAGTCATATGTAGTCAATCTCTAGGTTCCTTGATTCATCCTAAGTAGTCTTTGTCCCCAATCAGAGCCAATTGTTACCACAATTTTTGTCATTTCTCAAAAACTTGTCTTCTACCCAAATTTTGGCTAAGTTCTATGTTGGTGAAATTTTAGTCAGTTATCATAACCAGGTTGGTCACTGCTCAAGTTTTCCTAACCTCTCCCTTGTTCACCACGATGGTCAATTTTCAGCATTGCATTGTCTTTTCATGTGGCGTTATTTATTAAAGTTGTTTGAACCTTTGTAAGTACCACTTTGGTTGGTGTCTAAGACATTTTGGTATTTCTTTGAGTTTATGTAACTTTGGCACCTCTCTAACTAAGTTAGCAAAACTCTCTCTTTCTCCACCACAAAGGAAATGAAGGTTTCAAAGACATTATAAAGTGCCTATTGAAGAGTTGGTGGTATTTCTCATTGGTTATAGAACCCACAATGGCCTCCGACAAGGTTATATGAACTGCTCATTCTACTGATAATGTAGCCATTTTCTTTGAAATTTTCAAAGGTGAACATAGTGAAGTGATGATTTGTGAAAGGTTACATGCGCCAACATGACAAAGGGGTATCATTAATTGCTCATCTACTTACACGGTTATTGTGTAGGATTAAAAGGAAATTTGAGCTGGTAAGAAGAGCATTTTTCAGCTGCAACACTAGGAGATATGGAGGAAGGGGAGCACATTGACAAATGCATTGTTTCTCAAGTTTCAAAGCTATTTGAGGTATTTCTTTCCCTTCTTGTTTCAGTAGTAGTTTATAATTGCAATTTAGATTAAAATATTTTCAGCATTACAAGCTATCCTAGTGCAATTATACATAAGCCTTAGGGTTTTAGACACAATGAGGTAAACATATTAGAGTTATGAGTAAATTTATAGTCTAACCTTGCACCATGCCAGAAATAAGGGATACCAAATTAGGGAAGGTGAATTTAGATGAATTCAGGGAGAAGGTTAGCAAGCCAAATCCTCTGCCCATCACATGACAAGTGGTTGCCAGTGGATTGATAGAAGCAGCCGCATTTCCTATGGTGATTCAATGCCCTAATTTAGTCATTGAATGCATTAAACATTATGAATCTTAGACCCATGAAATTAGGACTGAAGACAATAGGCTAGTAGTTAAAATTAAAAAAGCTACTTTTTCCTCATGTTTAAAGATTCTAGAAAGAGAAAAATTCTTGGCTCTCAATTTTACCAATTCACAGATTGAATTCTCGATGAAGAAGGGGTTCTACCATAATGAAATTGCAAACAATTGGCTAGCTAAACCTAGGAGAGGAAAATCCTAGCTGCAAAAGAATTTGCACATAAATCATTATGTTGATAAAATGTTAGATATTGTTGTATTGCTGCATAGGCTAAGAGGGAATGAGAATGCACACAGATTTCAAGATTGGATGGATTTATTCATCCAAATTGTACTTGAGGGGGAGTAATTTTTGGATTGGGAAAAACTTATAAGTGACTGGATGCATGAATTTCTTGTTTTCTTTCCAATCAACCATTTACATGTCTTCATATTTAATCTATGTTATTTCTAGTACTAGGTCCTCACTAGGTTTGAGATCAAGTGCCCTTCCTTGTGACAAGGTACCAATCTTTAGGTATTATTACAAGCTATAGTTGGGTAAGATTTTCCTTCATCACAGAAGGATTTATGATGCCTTTACCATGAGAATGACTCGATAAATTCAGGGGAAGATTGAAATGAGGCTTACTCTAGAAGCCATGCAATTTTTTGGTACATATGAAAGCCACTTCATTCAATTCCAGAGGTTCTCTTACATTTGGGTTGGCGGCTTCAGTTGATTTCCTTTAAAGCTTCCTAGATATGTAGAAGATAAGTTTGTAATGATGGAATTTTGCAAACAACTTGTTGATGTGAAAAAAATATGCCAAGAATGCAAGATGTTGAATGTTGAGTTTCCCATGGGATTTGGTCATTTCACCTGTAATTCTATGTCGAATGCCCTAAATATCAAAAGGGAATTGTCTAAATACACTTTGTAGTTTTATAATGAACATTTTCCTTTCGATAGTAAAGATTATGTGAAAAATAACTTAAAACTAGGTCTAAGTTTCTATGACCTACTTGATTTAGAAGATTACTAGGCTGATTATTTTGATGAATTTTAGGTGAGAAGAAGAAGCTAGATGAGACTATCCTTAAGACAGGATATTCAAGGCAATGAAGATGATGGATTTGATTTGTTGGATCCAATCTTCATAGAACATAAATCTCCTCGACCCATTGCTACCATGGATTGGAGTAACAAAGAAATTGAAATAATCAAGGCAAAAACTACAAATATTCTATAGAAAACGGAGGAATGACTTGCTAAAAAGAAAACAAAGTAGTCACGCCCTCAAACTAGGTCACAATATACTCAACTTGTAGGTGGAAGTAACCAACCCCCTATAATCTCAAGAACTTTAGGGTAAAATTCACACCATATGTCGTCAGAAGCTCAAGGTGGCAGTGATGATGAGCCTCCTAAGAAGAATTTGTTCAAAAAAACTTGTGGAGAGGATATTCTTGATCTACCTCAATCAAGTAAAGATAAAGGGGTTGCTGAGGGGGAAGATGAATTAGATAACATTTCAATCAGTACCTTCTCCTCATTTGGTCTGTCATCTCCTGTCAAAGAAGTGAATGAGCCTTTGAGAAATAGGCCCACTCCACCTTCATCACCAGAGGATGTGTAAATTTTCACCCCTCCAATAAAGAGAACCTTGTTTGATTCCTCTAGTTCTAAGGCTGCTACTATTCCTTCAACCTTGGATTGGTTGGAGAATACATTATTAAAGAAAAGAAAGGTAATACAATTAGAACTCCCAAAACAAGATATGGTGGGCCAGTTGCTCCAAAGGACTCCTAAGCCCAAGATATTAAAGACTACCTCCAGATTGATGGAAGATGATAGTACATGGAATTTGTGTCTGGAAGTTGCCTGCCCCACTACACAAAAAAAGGTCACCTAAGCAACTACAAGTGATTTTGATGTTGCCAGGATAAACTTGGGACATTCCAAAAGAGATGGAGATGTGCACAATTTTCAAGTATCAACAACAAGGTTGGTTGAGCGAACTAATAAGGACAAAAAGAGAAAAGATGAATTGAAATATCAGGTCAAGGTCCTAACTGAATGCTTGAAATCGGTCTTTGATTTTACTCCCTAACCAATCTCTCAAGCTAAATCTTCCTTTGATCCAATTAAATGAGGTAGTAAGAAAAATGCAAATTTTCAAAGTGTTTGGAAAAGCCATAGAAGAATGGAGCAATGACATAGTAAACACATGTAATCAGATCATTTTAGAATTGTTGAAGATTCATCAGAAAGCATATGCTTTGAAAACTAAAATGGAAAAAGATATTGCCACTACTAAGAAATAGGAAGCATTATGGACTACATACTTAAATGAAATCAAAGGAATGTTGAGTATAGGAATGGAGAGATTGGCTAATGATAAAATCATTCCCAATGCTATTGATGGTCGTTGTGTGATTTGGAATAAAAGTGTGGAATGGAAACTCCAGATTGCAAAGCAAGGTTTACAAGAAGTTAACAAGATGTTGACTGAAAGCAATGTAATCTTAGGAGAGGTTCATAAGAATCTTGTTGCACTTGGTTTACAATCTAACTGGGAAGGAGGTGGTAGTAATGAAGATGTTGGAATCTTAAGGGAAAAAATTAAGAAAATAATTGATAGGATCTTTAGCTCCCAATATTTTAATGCCGAGAGTTTAAGAAAATTCAGCTCGATAGACCTAGTCGTGTTTCAAACAACTGGATTGGAAGGGACATACGACCAAAGAATTGAAGCTTCTCATGACAATCAAATGGCTTGGAAGTTATGAATGGGTAAATTACTATCCCTCAACACAAGCAATTGCCACATGTTGCTAAGGCTTTTCAAGCTTTGTGGAAGAGGCTCGCCGTATCAACAGAATCTTGGAACGAAGCACCACCACCATGATCTTTCAGTTGCTATCTCAAATTTTCATCTTTATTTTGGAAAAAATATTCATTTTTGGGTAGTTACAAGTGAAAGAAGCGGTTACTCATCCACTTATTTATATTTGTATTTTGAACTAAATGAACTCTCTAGTTAGTTTTTTTGAAAAGACCTGATATCATATACTTTGAATATAATTCTGCAATTTGAAATCACTAGTTGAGTGTGTGCATCTAGTTTATGGAGATAATTTGAGATTCTTAGATCTGTGCATTTAAGTTTTCTCATATGTTTATGCTTATTCCTACATGAATATGTATGTAGTTATCTCTATAATTAGTTTTATTTTCAGATGATATTGGGTCGATACATGATTTTTACAGTGTCTTATGTGAACTAGTCTTTGTGATAGTGTTTGTAGTATTTCATTGATTGCATATGATATTGGAAACTTTTTTGGTGTTGGGTTTTTGCCTTTACTGCTTTTTGGTCAAAAGCATACTTCAATTTTATTTCATTAGTACTTTTTTTTAATTCATTGAACATTAGAAGAGAGAGTTGTACCTCTTCAATTCAAACGGTGATTGCTTTCTCAAAGGGAGTAGTTATCTAGAGTTGTTGGGAATAGTCTCACCTTTCAGGGAAAGAGTCAATATCATTAGAGAAAAACCTCAAGGTTTCCAATTTCTTAGCCAATACAAACATATAAGTAACATGCAATCATCTTAGTGTTATATACATACACCTTCTAGATAGTTTAATATAACTATGTCATATAATCATGGTAATTATTATAGCTATACATATGTTTCGTACTTAATAAGATACCACACAACAACTTATATCCTACCTAACTCTATGCAAAAGCTTATTTCAAATATATTATAACAATCAATATCTTGCACAACACTGGAAATCAACATAAGAGAAAAATAAATAAGAAATACTAACATGCTTAGATAGTTTTCTTCCAATGGAGAATTTATCTCAAGCTCAATCCCAAAGACACACTTGTCGCTCCTTCTATTTTCAGCCTATCCCCAAATTAAACCTCTTTCCAACACTTAGAAACTCTCACTAAATATCTCACAAACTCTCAAGAAGTCTAACACTCTTCACTACTTGCACTTAGCATTACTTGCATACAAAAACTACAACAAAATGGAAGTAAATGAACTCCAAAATAATGGATGCCAAAAGACTAAGATGCTACCTCTATTTATACTAAACATTGAGAAGCTTAATGGCATAGTTAAGCTACTCCAATTTACACCTTTTTTCTTCCTTTTGATGCCTCTAAACTACAAATACAACTCCAAAACCAACTCCTCTTCAAAAAAGGCTGCCTGAGCAAGGTTGAGTGTAAAGTGGTTGTTTAAAAAATAAAAATACATACACATATGCAGTCCCAACAACTTTAGCCTCTATTCCTTGGCTGATTCACCTCCCAAAATTTCTAGGAATAGCTATTTTACTCAGTCAAACTTAGCAATGGTGTCCTACAAGTTTCTTGCTCTTACTGTGCCTGGTTGTTTCCTACCACAACAAATCAAAATATTCTATTATCTGTCAACTTGTGGCTTGACCAAGTCATGCACTTTTATGTGGTTGTGCATGGATTTTTAACTTCACAACTTTGATTTATAGTTGCATTTCACTACTTAACATGGCGTAGCACATTGCTTATTAAATGCCTTTTAAATGTTTCCCATGTGTTCATACTTATGTTCTCACGTTTGAAATAATAATAATCCTCACGCATATGTTAATTATATCTTTGTCCATCGTTCCATTTCCATTGTCCATTCCATTCCATTCCATTCCATTCCATTCATTCCATTCCATTCCATTCCATCCATTCCATTCCATTCCATTCCATCCAGTCTATCAATAGTATGCACATTACTTTCTTATATATATATTATATATCTTACACATAATGTATGTGATATATATATATGTTGGTATTAATTTATATATATGTATATATATACATATTGAAATAAAGGAAAAGAGGTTCACCATAATGAAACAAAATGATGAACCCAATTTCCACTCTATTTCATTCAATATGCAAGCAATAATGTGTAAATGAGTAACAAAAAATAAACCTAACTAATATAATTGTCAAAAGGCAGGTTTTAAGAGGGTCAAATTTTGTGTACTTGTTGCAAAAAGTGCTTTTTCAGACCTCATTGAGGACTCATTCGCCCTATGGTGAATGGGTCCTGGCCAGGGCTCTAGAAAATCTATTTCTGGGTTTTGTTCCTCTCAGTTTTCACTTCCACATTCTAGTTGGGCATTGTCGAAAAGTAGGAAATAAATCTTGTAGCTTAGTTTCTGTGATTTGACAACTTTCTTAGCAAATTTGACAACTTTTGCAATTTTGCTCTCCAAATGATCTTCAACCTAAAACTTGCAATCACACATCAAAGGAGAGAAAAATGTTGTTTGTTAGGGAAAAGGGTTTTTCCTTGGTCAAACCCCATTTTGATAATTAAACCTTGAAATGAAACAATGCATAAAGGAAAGATGAATGAACAAATACAATGTCACAACTCACCAATTATCAATTGAAACCTTGGATAACAAATTTGCAAACTAGCATGAAGTGGCCTTAATGAATGTAGATCTTTATCATGAAACTTGATTAGAACAATGCCTTTGAAATACTTGAATTGATCTTGAATAGTACATCAGCACATTATCCCAACAACATGCACGATGCATTATGCCTTTGAAATGATGAAATGGATCTTGATTGCTGCAATAATCTTCTATAATTTGCCTTTGAATGCCTTAGAAATGCTCTTGAATGCTCTAGCTTGAATACTCTTAACTTGCATGAAATATTCTAGGTGAAACTAAGTGAAATAGCCTTGTATATATACTTATCATTAAATCCTTATATTCAAATAACATAAGCCGACATCTATAAGATAACACCCCTATTTTTTTTGAGATCTTTGATTTGCTAGTTGCTTGGTTTCAAGTTTGATTTGTGTTTTGTTTTCAATGTGTTTTGCAAGAAAACAAATAAAGTGCAAATTTGAAAATATCAAGTTAACTAAGTAAACTTGCAAGAAAGAGGAATTTTGTCCTTCTTATTTTTTTTGACTTTCAATAACATCAAATTCAGATTTTCTTACATGCTAATACAGAAAATTAGCTTAACTAACATCAGACATGTGTAGAAGCTTTAGACAACAATATATGGATCCTCCTCTTGCCAACGTCCCACCATGAAATAATAGAGATAAGCTTGTTGCAACTCCAGGGATTGGCGTCCCTCCAATGGCAACTTTAGTTTGCAGAATCCACTCTTTAAAGAGGTCGAATGTCCACTTGGAGATGCCCTGAAGATGGCGCTAGCTGAGCTAGGTCGACCCATCTTTAAAAGTTGTATCATTCTCCAAAAAATGTGAAATAAAACCCAAAGGGGGGCACCCTTGAGAGAAGCTTCCTTTTGGGAATTACCCATTTGCAAACTCTTCCCCCTTAGAGAGATATGGTTGAAAAACCAGGTACAGGTCCTTTTAGAAAAAAACACCCAAAACTGAAAATATACACTCCAAAACTTCTAAATACCACACCAAAACTAAAGCAAATTGAAAGCACACCAAAAATCTTATAAACACTGGAGACAATTCATGTTTTCTCCTCTGTAAATCAATCTTTGAAGCTCCTATGAATTTAACTGTAAATAAAAACCAATATCTGATTAGGGTGGACATTTCACCACCGAAACCAACCCATACGATGGAGGCTTTTCATCCTCACAACGCAACCCAGGCAACCATAAGACAATCCAACAACATTTCAGTATGTCGTCAATGTCTGGATGAATAAAATGAGAGCCAACTTCAAAATATAAAGAGCTAAGGCGATGAACTCCAAAATTCATTTAATTTCACCCAATAAACAAATGCCTTCTCCATAATGAAATATTTAACATTTAAAAATATATTTTATTTTCTCTTTAGAAGCCAATGCCCCTCTCCTCAATTGAAATATTAAACATTTAAAATATTTCATCTCTCTTCTCTAGGTGTCCATACATGAAGAGGAAATATAATATTAAATAGGCTCTTAAAAACAAATTAAAGTTTTTTCATTAGGCATAAGTTATGCTAAATGCCCACTTTTCCCCTTTAGATAAAGTTTATAATTTAACTTGATAAATTACATAAGTGGTCGAATAAAAAAAATATGAACTGCAACCTTAGGCTCTCCAAAAATAAACTGAGTGATATTACTGTTGCGAGTACACTAGCCTGGGACCAACTTCCCCAAAGAATACTTACTATAAATAGCACTGCTATAAATAGTAAGCATGTGCCAAACATTCCAAACTGCGTGAAATTGAGGACCAATGAGGAAATTGTGACCAACTGAAGATAGCAACGTCAAGACTAGCCACTCCTAAAAATAGAAACTCCTTTGAGAACCCCCAAACTGAACTGCTAAAAAAAGCACTTACTATAAATAACATACTACTAAAAATAGTAAGTTACTCCAAATGCATTTTGAGCAAAAACCAGGCAGTTGTCACAACTTACTAAAAATAGTAAGTCTGGAAAAGGTTGTCAGATGCAAATGCATGTCATACCACTGTGAAGCTCTCTAAAAACCCAAAAAGAATCCAAAAACCAAATCTACATGCAAACCCCTGATCGAGATGCATGTCACATCCCTCTAAAGCTCTTTGAAAACCCAGAAGGAATCCATAAACCAAATTGCAAAAATCCGACATGCAAATCCCTGAATTCACCAAAGAGACCTCCAAATAGAACTTTGGAAACCATAATTCTTCCTCTGACCTGCCTACGGGTATCCAACAATAAGTCAAAAGTCACTAGGAAGAGTAGTGCTAAAAATGAGGACATTACAACATCAAATCATGGATTTGAAATCATTAAAATACCACCAAAAACATATTTCAAAGAGAGGTCCTAGGTCTAAGTGATGACCCATTCGCCATGTGATGAATGGGTCCTAGGACACACTTCGGGTAATGTTAAATGTTATGAAAAAATAAGGTCCTAGGACCTAGTGAGGACCCATTCGCCATGTGGCTAATGGGTCCTAGGCCACCTACCTAGGAAACACACCTTCTAAAATTGAGTGTTTTGTAATGGAATTTATGAATGTTGGGTTTTATCTCTCAGAATTTGCACTTAATTAGGCTTGGATTTGAATTAAAGGGGACAATTAAGGAAAATTAACCTCAATTAATTAATAAAGCCCTAGATTAGTGTGAAAGTATAAAGATACACATTACAACACCCTAAATAAGGCACAATTAAGTCCATTTAGTTTAGAAGGGACCTAAACTTAATGTGAATGTGTAAAACACATTACAACACTAAATCAAGGAAACATTAAGCTCATTTAATATTAATTATTCCCAAACTAAAAAAAGAGAGGATACTTTTCCGTTACTACACATATTAATATTTATACATAAGCATTAATATTATTAAATCAATATAACCTATCACTATATATATATGGGTGCATATTTGTATATATATATATATATATCCATATATTCAATTGGTCAGATACATATCACATATCAATGTATGGGTATATGTAAACATGTATGTCTTAAACATGCTCATGCATACATATGATCGTATGGATATGCCATCACACATACACATACATATGTATTTTATATTTATACAAATACGTACCTATGTACATATGCACAATATTCAAGTATCTCAAACTCACCAAAGGTATTAGACACTATGACACAAATCAACTAAAAATTAGAGGAACAAACAAAAGAAATCAAATACAATTACTCAAACATTCCAATCATTCCAAAAGATATGAACAAGGGTTTACTTGTTGAATCCTAAACCAACTTGACTCAACCTGACTGACTAGGTTGTGAGTGTTTGATAACTCAAGTAGGTACATTAGGGGTTACCATATGAAACTCCTCTCCTGGGTGATACTCTCCTAGCTCTCCTCATTGGAGGGATCGATTCTTTCTTGCATCCAACTTAGTGCATCATAAAGAAGTTA
>VDFB02109042.1:52944666-52982761 GCA_007258455.2 Sequoia sempervirens
TTTTTTAGGAAAAATGAACCAAATTGCTAAGGTCTCATATCCTAGATGAAAACCAGATCCAAAATAAAGGCCCCCCACTTGTTCCTTAGAACTCAAAACTAGATCATTACCTCCCTACCTTCTAATTGTGTCAAATGCTATTACAAATGACATGTCCCATCATAGAAATAAGAGAGAACCTTTTCTCCTAACCAATTCTATACCTTTTTGAGGGGTCATGACATCCATTTCCCTTTTTACATTACCCCAAAATTCCTCAATTATTTATTTCTTTTCCTTTTCTGAGAGGCTTCTATCTGATATCCTTTGTTGTAATTCCTCTCCCTTGTTCTTGAGGAAAAATGTATTATATATTTTGTGAAAAAATATGATCACTTTGTGTAATTTTAATTTTTGACCCTTTTAATCTCCAATAATTTAAAAACTAAATTCTAAGCATTAATTTTCTTGTTCTTATCATATCTTCAAATTTTATGCATAGGAATCTCAAATTACTTGTCAAAGTTTATCATTTTCTAATTTTAATAAAACGTGTCACTTATGACCTCATTTTTTCTCCTCATTTGTGTAATTACACAAATATCCTCATTAAAAGATAAAAATAAAAACAAATATCTAATCAAATAAGCTCTTCAAGAAATAACTTACCTATATTTAACTTAGCTCTACATGAGTATTCATGAAGTTTCAAGACTAACAAAGTTACAAGAATATTTTGAGGCAAACATGTTCTAGTTAATACATGAGATATATAGTGTTAAACAAAGTAGAAATTTATTCTAAATCTAATTATATAAAATCCCATAAAAATGACTTTTCATGACTATAGAAACATTAAATTAATTTACAATATTAACTAATCATATCACAAGCTCTAATTATAATCTCACACTAACAAACTACAACACAAGGAAAAATAAAAAAAAATAAGATCTATTTTTAAATATAAGGTTGTGTACTATCTTAAGATGCTTGAAAATGTTATGGACATTAGTTACATTTATTTAATTCATTAAAAATAGAAGTTTATTTCAATTATAAATAGATAAAAATAATAATTTTGTATTTGAATAGATTCGAACATCAAGAATTTGATTTTTCCACTTTTCTATCTTTCATGTTTTATTTAATTAATACCTTGTGTATAACCACCATTTTATTACATTTCTATTTATTCCAATCTAAAGCCCCTTTTGAAATATTCAATATTGGTCTTATAAATAGATATTTTAGATTTTATCAATGCTATTATTATTTTCATTGTGTATTAATGGTTTCATTTTATATTTTTAGATTTTATCAATGCTATTATTATTTTCATTAATGTTATTATTAGTAAATATGAGATTCTATTAATGAAATTATTAAATTTTCTTATACAATTATTAGATTTCTTATTTATCTTATTGTATTTCAACAATAAAATTATTATATTTCATTATTGTCAAAAATAAACTTTGAAATCCATTGATATTAATATTCTAAAACTTTATTGATATCTAATACACTTATATTTATTCTCTTATTTAAACTTGTATGTGAAAATATTTCATTAAATTTTATAAAATATCACACAAATAATAATAATCCTTATGTCATAAGATATTTTATTCAATAAAAAGGAAAAGTAAACTTTTAAAATGTATAAATATTGCTTACTATAAAATACAATTTGAATGTACAAATTAGAAGCTTCAACTTTTTCATTATGAATTATGGTCATTAATGATTTTTTATATATTTAAGAGTATCTTATTTTTAGGTATGGACTTAAACACCCAATCCAAGAACAAAAATAGAGTATAATTTTTATTTGAAATTAAGAAAATATCATAGACCAACTTGAAAGGATTTTAAGGGAAAAAATTGCATATTAATTCTTATAGATTTTAAAGAAAAATCATCATTAATTCTTACATTTATATTTTTATTTATCAATTATAAATATATTATTTTATTTATCAATTATAAATATATTATAGTATTTATAAACATTTTTTTATACCTAAGCTAGATCCTTAGTAGTTTTCTTATACATTAGTACCAAGCCTCCATCCTTAGATCTCATAAATTAGTTCACTTTAATGCAATAAATTCTTATCTTCGAAGTGAACCATATTGTGCAACCACCAAAACTAGCTAAGAAATAATTATAGAATATTCAAATCTAAAAATATAAACTATAAAATGACACTAAAATGTTGTCCTAAAATTATTGAAAATTCATGACTAAATAAATATTAAATATAATTATAGTTTTCATATTTGAACTCAATATTTTTGTTATGCAATGTATATCCAAATAGCCTAGACACTAAAAATAATAATCTTTCCACCCCCATCACCAACTTCTTTGCCACTTAAATTAAATAATAAAAATATCATTACAATACTTTAGTTATTGTAAATTGTATTAAAACTAGATTAAATTATAGACCTGTGAAAGATAGTCGCATCACCATGGATATCTTTTAAACATCATTTATTATTTTTAACACAATAGTATTATAGATCAATTGAAAAAAATATTATTTTTAATAAACATGTCTATTACACATTGTCATTTAAATATTTTTTATAATTTATATAAATGACTTAAAATCACCACTATCTTTAAATGTTATCTAAGAATTTTTAAATACAATTGTTACATAAATCAAGTTTCTATAATATTATCGTGTGCAAAGTTTATTTTAGGGGGAAAAAAACTGGGTTCTCATTTATCTGAGTCCACTCTTATATAATGTAACATGGTACTTATAGTCTTGTAATCTAAAAAGATAATCTAAGTCCTTTAGAAGACACATAATAATTTATTTTTGAAATAATATTTGATACAAATTTGACCCATAAACATTTGTAAATATTGGATGACATACTTTGATCTTATTTTTCATTTCATAAGGAACACATGGATATCTAGAAAGGAAGTTTGAAAAACATTTCATAATGAGGAAAATGTTTCATAAACAAATTTTATTCTTAAAAAATTAAGTCACTATATATTCCTCCATGTACACCTCATTAGCAAAGATAACTATGGAGTATCCTACATGTACCATTAGTTGATCTAATATTTGGAAGGAGTATTTTAGTTCTTTCCCATTCACTCATACAAATTTCATCAATGAATATATAAACACCCATAAATGCATAGCTCAATTTTTTTAGAGGATTCTATTAATCATACATTGAAATCATGTTGTCATTCATTATCTCTTATATATTTTTAATTAATGAAATAAGAACTACATCCCCTCTATCCTTATAGCCATTCACACCTCCTTTTGGTCCCACTTCTAAGTTACATTCCTATCAAAAGTTCCACCCATAGATAATTAAGCATCACTTTTCCATCTCACATTCACAAAATAATACTCATTTATTCCCTAATTTATAATGCTATAAGGAGAAACAAACCTCAACCTATTCCTCTACTCTACTTAAATACCATTACCACTTGAAAATTGAAAGTTCAAAATTATTTACAAACATTCTTCAAATAAAATATTTATAATTATTTAAAAAAATATATCAATCTTTCAAAATGTATAATACTTGTCATCCTATTTAATCATGCAATACAAATTTATTCTACTAACTATTATAACATACACTACTTTATAGGTCTTCACAATTTCCTTATTCTTATAATTTTTAATGATGAAAATGATGATAATAACTTTTAATATCTTTTATTAATTATAAAACCTTGAAGATGTACAACTAAATTATATGGGGCAATTACATATGTTCTAACTTTGGTATACAAAATATTTGTATTGACATTTCTATTCCTTAAATAATCAATCTACTTATTCCTTGATAGCAACTTCACTCTAGTGATTACCCAAG
This sequence comes from Sequoia sempervirens, assembly GCA_007258455.2. NCBI lineage: Eukaryota > Viridiplantae > Streptophyta > Pinopsida > Cupressales > Cupressaceae > Sequoia > Sequoia sempervirens. The sequence continues at coordinate 52,948,522 of VDFB02109042.1, forward strand.
AAAGGTTAAAGAAGAAACACAATCATGGAGATCACTCTTTCAAAAATATTTTCTTAGACCTTTTTTAGAAATCAAGTTGACAAAAAATATTATATGTGTAATTTGTCATTGTATGATATGAACTTGCAAACATTTTATATTGTCTATTATAAGAAATTATTATTTAAAATTACATGTATATTACACTTCTCTATATATCTATTTATACTTCATATAGATCTGACCTAACATATCACTATTCATTTATCCTAGGAATGTTTGAATACAATTGCGACATAAACTAAGTTTCTATGAAATTGACATGTGTAAAGGTTGGTTAAGGGAAAAAAAAAAAGTGGTTTCCCTTTTATCTTTGAGTCCACTCTTATATAATTGTAACATGGTTCTTGCAGTCTTGTAATCTAAAGAAGACTCAAAGTCCTTTAGAAGATGCATAAGAATTTATTTTTGAAATGATATTTGACACAAATTTAATCCATAAACATTTCTAAAGATTGGAGGACATACTTTGATTATTTTTCATGTCATAAGGAACACATGAATACCTAGAAAGAAAGTTTGGAAATAATTTCATTATGAGGAAAATGTTTCATTTAAAAAAAATATCTAAGAAAACTAGGTCTCTACATCTTCGTCCTTGTGCACTCATTAGCAAAGATAATTATGGAGTATCCTACATGTATCATTAGCTGATCAAATATTTTCAATGAGTATTTTAGTTCTTTCCCATTCACTCATACAAATCAATGATGAATATATAAACACCCACAAATTTATAGTTCGGAAATTTTTAGAGGGTTTTATTAATAATTAATCGAAACCATGTTGTCATTCATTATCTTCAATTACACCTATATATTTTTAAGCCATGGAAGAAGAACTACCTCCCCTCTATACTAATAGCCATTCATATCTCCTTTTAGACCCCACTTCTAAGTTACATTCCTATCAAAAGCTTCAACCATAGATAACTCAACATCACTTTTCCATCTCACATTCACAAAAGAATACTCATTTATCCCCTAATTTCTAATACTAGAAAGACAAAAAAATCTCAACCTATGCATCTACTATACTTAAATACCATTATCACTTGAATATTGAAACTTAAGAATGATTTACAAACATTCGTCAAATAAGATATTTATAATTATTTGAAATAATATATCAATCTTTCAAAATGTATAATACTTGTCATCTTGTTTAATCATGCAATAAAAATTTATTCTACTAATTAATTATAATATACTCTACTTGAGATCTTCATAATTTCCTTATTCTTATAATTCTTAATGATGAAAATGATGATAATAACCTTTAATATCTTTTATTAATTATAAAACCTTGAAAATGCACAACTAAGTTATAGGGGACAATTCCATATGTTCTAACTTCGGTATACAAAATATCTTGTATTGACATTTCCATTCCTGAAATAACCAATCTACCTCTTCCTTGACAGCAAAGTCACTTCTAGTGATTACCCAAGAAAGGTTAAAGAAGAAACACAGTCATGGAGATCGCTCTTTGAAAAATATTTTGTTGGATCTTATTCTAGAAACCAAGTTGCTTATATCCATTTCAAAGTCTTACAAGATCCACAAGCACCACAATACTAGAAACCTAGTGATGGAGCCTAGTTTTTGTTGCATAGTGCATCTCAGTATGTGCATAGTGACGTAAGACTCTAATGTCTGCCCTCCAATAACTGGCCACTGCCCCATCTTCATTCTCGGGTCCTTTTCAATCGGGTCCAGTTGAGAGAATTGACGAGCACAAAGATCAAACAAACAGAAGGCACTATGTGCAAGTACATAGAAGAAACTAGATTCATATATTGGACGACAGCTCCATGGGGATCAGCCCTGCAATTCTCAGTATGCACTCATCAGACATGGACTATTTACTGTCAATATTGAGTTGGGAGGATTTCTGTCAGAGCTGTAATGATATTCCACCAGTACGTTCGTTTCGAAATAGAGCCGCCCTGGTGTGTGTGGAGAGACGGTTTGTGGATGGGAGTTGCGTGATATCTGAGAATTCAATTCAATGTGAACACCACATGATCCTTCCGCATTTGAAGGCTTTCATACACCGCCCCATCTTCATTTGTTTTAATCATTTGTTGTACAGGTGGGTCTACACCATACTCGGGGCTCACAATTCTAAGATGCTTTCTATTATCCCAATAGTTTACCAGGTCTGTTCTACAGTATCAAATGTTAGCAAGTTCATATCGTACAATTGACAGATTACCCATAAAATAATTTTCTGTCAACTTCGAACTCTTTGATCCAACAGAAGGGTCCGGTCCATATAAAATCTATGGTCACTTTTTGATTCTTGGTTGCTTTCCAAACTGTCTCTAAGAATTCAACAAAAACGGTTGTTTGTATTTAATTATTGGTCGGTTTTACTTTGTCCTTGTTTTAATGGTTTGAGGGGTGGTTGGTGTGGCCATGGATTCTTCTCTATCCACAGTTATTGATGTGCTCTTTAAATTTTTATGGAGAAAATGATGTCAAGTGTTAGTGAACTGGTTGAAAAGTATACATATTATGTTAATGTTAATGGTTTGAGGGATGGCTGGTGTAGCCATGGATTCTTCCCCATCCACAGTTATTGATGTGTTTTTAAATGTTTATGGAGAAAATGATGTCAAGTGCTAGTGAAATGGTTGAAAAGGTACACATATTATGTTAATGTTAATGGTTTGAGGGGTGGTTGGTGTAGCCATGGATTCTTCCGCATCCACTGTTATTGATGTGTTCTTCAAATGTTTATGGAGAAAATGATGTCAAGTGTTAGTGAAATGGTTGAAAAGGTATACAGATTATGTTAATGTTAAATAATCTTGTATAGAAGGAAACTTTTAGAGGACCTCCTCCAATCTCATTTCATCAGGGAATTACAAGACAATGATTCTTTTAACTTTAGTTTTTCGAAATTTAGTTGGATGTGGAATTTTATATTTTGGAAGTTATCAACACTGAAATCTATCTTTAAAAAAACAAAAACAAACAAACACTTAAATCTATCTTAATAATTTTAAGCATCATCATCTATTTTTAAAGATTTATTATTATCTAGTTTCATATCACAACTACAAGACAATGATTTCTTAACTTTTTTTTAAATTTATTTATTTTTAAAATTAGTTTACTTGGATGTGGAATTTTATATTTTGGAAGTTATCAACACTGAAATCTATCTTAATAATTTTAAGTGTCATTATCTATTTTTAAAGATATCTTATTATCTAGTTTTATATCACAACTACAAGACAAGGATTTCTTAACTTTTTATTTTATTTTAAAATTAGTTTTATTTATATGTAGAATTTTATATTTCGGAAGTTATCAACATTGAAATCTATCTCAATATTTATAGTTTATAGCATCCTCATCCATTTTTAAAAAAATATTACTATCTATCTCACAAATAATCAAATCTATTTCTATTGCTTTTAACATCATCATCCATTTAAAAATATTTATTACTATCTAATCTCACAAACAAATTTTGTAAGTATTTAGCCCCAAACACACTATAGAAGGAAAATGGCATTTGGCAAGGGTTTTCATAATTAGTAGCTATGCAATGTTTAAAGAATATTTTAAGAAGTTTTAATAATATAAAATATAAAAGTATATGATAAGTTTTATAAGGAGAGAAGATGGATGAGATTTCAATAGTTGATTATTTATAAAATAAAATATGTCGTATTTCAATAATATAAATTAAAAGCATAATGAAATTCATTTTAAACAATTGAATTAAATTAAGTTGCGATCTTTAAAATTTTTTGTTATTATTAAGGAAAAGTTTTTAATTAATTTAAAACATGTAAATAGTCTATAATATATACACATTTTATTTTAGATGGGTTATTTAATAGCATTCAATCTTAAAAAATAATGTTTTGTAGACAAATAATTGTAGAGTTTCCTTTTCATGCTGTGTGGAGAACATTATTTTTTAAGATTGAATGCTATTAAATAAAAATAAATCTTATTAATCATTCTCCACACTCTTAAAAAATCTGAATAGAATAATGTGGAGAATGAATAGAATGCTATTAAATAACCCATCTAAAATATTTATAGAATTTATTCTCCACACTGTTTCCTTTTTATTTAATAGCATTCAATCTTCTCCGGTAATTGATGCATCCAATCTTGAAGTTCGAGAAAATATAAAGATGTGCTCTATTGTCCACTCGATTCACCTTCATAATATTTATATAAATTTGCAACATTAAATATTCGAGAGATATCAATTCCAACTGGAAGCTCAATCTCATATGTATTTGATGAAAAATTCATCAAAACCTTTCATAGGCCAATTTTCTTCCATTTCAATTTACTGTATGTTACCTATGGGAACCTCTCTTTCCTCAAATGTTCCATTACTAGCTCACCAACCTGAAACTCTTGCACTCTTCTATGTACATCAATTTTTTTTTAATATTTAATGGCACTCTTCTCCAAATTATCCTTCACTTCCTTGTGCAACTCGTGGATATACTCAGCAAAATCTTCCACTACAACACACTTTCTTTTTGAATATGCACTATCTCTCAATTCACCAACTCCCCTTAGGCTGTTTAACCATACACAACTTGGAATGGACTTCTTCCCACACTTTTATTTATGGAGTTATTATATGAAAATTTTGCTTGTGCCAAAGTTAAATCCCATTGATTTGGTTTATCACCAATCAAACACCTCAACGAATTACCCAAACTTTGATCCACTACTTCAGTTTGGCCATCAGTTTGAGGATGGTAAGTTTAGCTAAAACCCAATTGTGTTCCCATTCTTTTCCACAAGGTATTTAAAAAATGACCAAAAAAATTTATGTCTCAGTTTGAAATAATACTTTTTGGCATCCATGTAACCAAACTTTAATATTTCTTTGATTTTGTTTTTTGCTATGTGGGAAGCATCACTACACTTCTTACATGGTATGAAATGAGCCATTTTTGAAAATCTATCCACTACAATAAAAACTGAATTGTTACCTTTTTGTGTTTGTGGAAAAACCAAAACAAAATCCATGCTAATGCATTCCCATGGTCTCTCTGGTATTGGAGATGGCTGGTACAATCCGATGTTTTGTCTCACTCTTTTTGCATATTGACATACTGTACAAATTTGCACCATTGTTTTTACATACACTCATTCCAAGTCAATAATAACTTTCATTCAATTATGCTAATGTTTTTTCCACTCCAATATGTCCATGCAAACCTCCACTATATTTCTCTCTCAAAAAATTTTCCCTCATGGAACCTTGAGGTATGCACAATCTTTTCCCTTTAAACAATATATTTTCTTGAATAAAATACTCTAGCCATGGAGTTCTATCCACTCCCATTGGATTCTTATATGCTGCCCAAGCTTCTTTAAAATCAAAATATTCTTCATACAACTCTCCCATCAAATCAAAACCAACAACAATCTCATTTCATTCAACAACAAACACCTTCTACTTAACACATCAATAACTCTTTGATTTTTCACTTCTATGTTTCAATACAAAAGAATAACTTTGACATAATTCAACCCACTTCACATGATTTTGGCTAAGCTTATCTTGACTATTTATATATTACAATGTGTGATGATCAATATACAAAACAAACTCTTTTGGAAGCAAGTAATGTGGCCACTTCTTAAGAGCTTGCACAATTGCATAAAATTCTTGATCATACACAAAATATTTCATTTTTGTTTAATTTAACTTCTCGCTAAAATATGCTATTGGTCTTCCCTCTTGAGTCAAAACTCCTCTGATCGCTGTCCCACTTGCATCACAATCAACTTGGAACAGTTTACCAAAATCTGGAAGTGCTAACACAGGCTACTTCGTCACTTTTTCCTTTAAATTATTAAAACTCCTCTTTGTTGCAGCTATCCAAACAAATTATTCTCTATTACCGTTCATTGTTTTCATAATTGGTGCACATATCCCACTGAAATTTCTAATAAACTTCTTATAAAAACTTTCCAATCCATGGAAGCTTCTTGCTTCAAACATAGTCTTCAGTGAAGGCCACTCAACAATTGTTTTCACTTTTTCTGGATCCATTTTCAAACCACTGCTAGAAATCACAAAACCCAAATATACCAATTCCTGTTTCATGAAAATACACGTTTTCAAATTCACCATTAACTTTTCTTCTTTCAGCCTTTGTAAAACAACTCTAACATGTTGCAAGTGCTCTTCCTTTGTCTTACTAAAAATTAGAATATCATCCAATTACACAATTACAAACTTACCAAGATATGGCTTCAAAGCTTCGTTCATCAATCTCATGAAAGTACTAGGAGAATTCGTTAATCCAAATGGAATTACCAACCATTCGTATAGTCCATCCTTCATTTTGAAAGAAATTTTTTATTCATCCCCTTCTCTTATGCGAATTTTATGGTACTCACTCTTCAAATCAATTTTGGAAAAATACTTAGCCCTACTCAAACAATCCATCATATCATCCATTCATGATAAAGGAAAATGATACTTGATAGTTATTTTATTTATTTCTCTTGAATCCATACACATTTTCCAATCTCCATCTTTCTTTGGTGCCAACACTGTTGGAATTACACATAGACTCAAACTCTCTGTAATCAGCCCCTTATCCAACAACTCTTGCACTTGCCTATTTATCTCTTTGTTTTCTTTTGGTGACATTCTATATGGTGCCTTGTTTGGTAAACTTGTACTAGGAATCAAATCCATACAATGACTAATGCTCCTCATGGGTGGAAATTCATCAGGTAACTCCTTCATTAATATATCAACACAGTCTTTCAAAATTTCTTGAACTTCCATGGGTATTTCACTTTCTTTCTTTGTTGTCCCAACTGCTACAAACTTGTGAATTATTGCAAAAAATGCTTTCTCCTTTTTAAAAATTTTCAATTTTTTTTTTTTGAAAACCAAGCATACCTTTTTTTTGTCTTCATCTTCTCCTTCTCTATTCTTCAAAGGGGTCAATATATACTCTTCTCCACCTTTCTTAATTGTGTATGTATTCATTTTCCCATCATGAATAGCTTGTCTATCAAATTGCCATGTTGTTCCGAAAAGAATATGGTAAGCATCGATTGGCATTATATCACACATGATTTCATCTTTGTAGTCCCCAAATTGAAAATTAACCCTACATTGCTCATTCACCAACAATTGATGCTCTTTTTGTAACCAAAAAACTTTGTATGTGCTGGGATTTTTGATTCTCTTCAATTTCAGCTTGCTCACCATTTCTTCAGACACTATATTATCAGTGCTACCGCTATCCACAAGAACTTTGCAACATTTTCCACTTACCTTACACCTTGTTCTAAAAAAATTTCTTCTTTGAATTGGCTCTAGTTTCTCTTTTTCTGGATTCAACAAAATTCTCCACAACACTAATGACTCCATCTTCAGGGTCTATTACATGCTTTGTTGAGGTCTCCTTCTCATTTTCAGCTTGTGCAACATGCACTTTGGACACTTTTCCAACATGTTGCTGGATTTGTGGACATTCAAATGCCCGATGGCCTACTTCTCCACATTGAAAACATGTGAAGCTGAAACCTCTTCCTCTGCCTCTTCCATATGACCCTCTTCCATGAGAGTAATCTCCTCTTCCTCTAGGGAAATATCCTCTTCCCTTTCCTTTTTGCATACTTTCACTTGATGAGCTTGCTTCCTCTTGCTTGTTTTGGAAGCCTCTTCCATTGTTCAGTGGTCCTCTTCCATGCAAAAATTTGCCTCTACCCCAAGAGTTATTTTGTTGCTTCCTATTGATTTTTTCTTCCACTTTCAAGGCATATTGATATTCCTCCTTCATGCTATGAATATTAACCATACTAATTTCATCTTGAATAGAGATGCACAAACCATTCAAATATCTTGAAACTTGTTGCCTATCATCTTCTTCATGGCTGGTTCTTAAGCTTAACTGGTAAAACTCTTTAGTATAATCTCCAACACTACTCTCCTTTTGGTTTAAATTCTACACTTTTCTAAATAAATTAATTTGGTAGTTTGCTAGTAGAAACTTTGATTTTATCTTCATCACCATTCGATCCCATGATTTTATTTTTTCCTTTCCTTTTCACTACCTGTCTTCTTGCAAGTGATCCCACCATAGGGATGTGTTCCCCTTCAACTTGGTGCGAGCATATTTCACCTTCTTCTCTTCTTTAGTATTGTTCTATTCAAAATATTTATCCATTTTTTCAATCCAATCCAACAACTCTTCTGCATTTAACCCACCTTTGTAACTTGGAGGATCAAATCGTGGCTTGGAAATTACTTATGTAATGGCTTTAATGAATCACTCTTCTCCTAGGTCTAAAATCGGTTGGTTCACTTCCTCTCTTCCTTCAACAACCCGCTCTTCCTCATTGTCACTTATGTCCACTATATGGAATCCTCTTCTTTGTGCCATTTCCATGGCCTCCATTCGTGCTATGAGACCTATAACTCCCTCCATTGTGCAATTTATTATTAATTCTATAATCTCAGGCTCCATGCCTCTTGGTGCTCTACCTCTATGACCTCATCCTCTATATGCCATTCCACTTCTCAACAAGACCTATCCCTTCTCTGATACCAATTAATGCAGATCGATGGCTTTGAACCTTATTAGGCTGAGAGAATAAGCAACTAAATTGACAAATCTTCAAAAGATTTCAATTATAAAGTTAATCAAATAATCTTCAAACACAAGCCATAATTGATTTTATTGCTTCAGTATAGAAATCTACATCAAAATATGCAAAATAAACAATTCAAAAAATCTGATCTAGTTCCTATGTTCCTCCTTAGTTCCTTTCACCTCTTATTTCACCAGCATTCCTCCAAGACCAAGCTTCTAAAACTAATTTTTAGTTGTTGATTTTTACTAGCCAAAACATGGGTCAATTTCCTCACTTTTTCCACTTCAAACTATTGTCTCTCCCCTCACTTTTGGACACCCCCAATGATTTTCCTATTGTTGTGTTTAGTTTTTCCTTTTCTTTTCATTTCCCATGTAGCTTGTAAGACTTTTTAAATTTTTTCTTTTCCTACCCAAAAAATGGGTGTTCTAGCTACCAAGAATCCACACAAATGCAAAGAAAGTTGCCCAATATGGGCATTATAAATATTGGCATTTTTAAATGACATTAATTTTTTTAATTTTAAATGTAAATTTCATTGATTCTTATAAATTTTGGTAGTTGATATAAAAATGAACGAAAACTCCCAATAGAAGTGCCAGACAGACACGAATCAAATCACTAAGTTTGAACATCACAACAAAATTTGGAAAGAACCAAACAAAATTGAAAACAAAAAATTTAACCGGATTGCTAGAATACCCAGATGCTCTGACATTAGTTTATAAACACCTAGATAACCCAAGATTCAACAATATATATGATATCCTAAATTTACTTAGGTTATTATGTAATTTACTTTGAAATTATAAAGTGGGTTCAATTAACTGACAACATGAATTAAAGTAACTTTTATATTTATAAGGATATGGTAGCATTGATAACCTTGAAAAAATAGCTTACATGGCCTACATTTTATTTGTTGATGGTTTTGTTGATGAGATTATGTGGATTGAATTCTCTTGGATGGATATGGAGTTTTCCAAGGTGACCATTGATGAGCTCAAAATAAAAATTCATGACTTTTATGTTAGCTTCTTTGATCTTGAGTCTATGATTGACTGAGATAAAATTTGGGAGAAGATTATTATGATGGAAAATACCTTGGGAAGCATTATAATTATTAATCACGGTATGATGCAAAAGGCTATAATGGGTACTATGTCTGGTCAGTTAAGGATAAAAATGCAGAGGAAGAAACAATGAAAGAACCTGGGAGCTAAAGATCTAGCTTAAGGCATACACAAGAAGCATAGGGATGCTTGGATGGAATCTGTTGCTACCCTGAAGGATAATTAGAATCTTATTAAAGGTTCTATAAATGATGGTTGTTGATGTTTTTTTTTCTTTTATTTTTTGTTTTTCTTTTTTTGCTCTTGGGCCTACATGTTTGTTTATGTCTTATGCCTGAGAACATATCTAGTTAGTTTTTTAGTTTTTCTTATGGCCTGTGTGCTTCCTTTAGGCTTTAGTTGTTATTCCTAGCCTTTATGGAAATTTTTGTGGTTGGTTTGGGCCATCTCTACCTTGGGTTCTATTCTACTATTTTTTCTTTGTAGCCTTTGGGATTAGGGCCCTTTCTCTACTTTTTTAATCAAAAACATTTCACAAAATATCTTCAAAAAAAGGATAGTGTTTATATTTATTAAACCAAAAAAACTTCACTCAATATTTACTCATTTTTCATAGTGTGAGTTTCAAGTATGTGATACAATATTTTAGGTACAATATAATAATGATCAAGAATTAATAACCATTATAATTTTCCCAAATACTAGATCTAATTTTGATATATCATTAAAAATACAATTTGAGGAATCTTTAATATCTCTTTAGACAATGTATTAGTATTTTAATTCCGTAATCCTAGGGCTTAGAGTAAATATTAATGCAAATAGATAATATTTTACAAAATTTCTAATGCAATTTAATATTTATTCCACAAAGAAAAAATATATTATCAAATTGAAAATTTTCAAATATATACCCAATTAACAATAACTTATTGGTCATCTATTTACTCAGATGAGTGTGATTTCTATGATGATCAATAAATGCTATAGGTATTTCCATAGTAAAAGGAACATAAATACTCACCTTTTGTGCAAAAAATTAGTCAATGCATTTGAAAAAGGATGTGAGTATGTGCAGGATCATCATGGAAAAAATAGGCCCTTAAGTGGTGAAAAATTCAGAAAAATCAGAGTTAGGAAACTTGACATAAAAATTTGAATAAGTTATCTATATTATTTCAAAAATATGTAAGAATAGAATTTGTAGCAAGTTGAATGTAGTTTCTAAACTACTAGGTTTATTTTTTTTAAAGAAATCTATTTGGTGAAAATTTGAAATTTCAATGCAATAGTACTTAAATTTTAGGGAAAAAATAAGAAGTAGGTGTCTGTATAACCACCCTAACCACAATAAAATGATAATATTTTTTTATAAGATTTCATATATGAGTAGAGGACTCATGTCTCGATGTGATGCATATTGTTTTGTAATTTTTTTCCAAGTAAATAATTAATTATGAATCTTTTATTACAACTTTTAAAAAATATAAAAACTCGTATGTTTGACCATCTTAACTTGGTCAAAACTTCATGATTTTTTTTTTTTTTTTAATCCTATAGTATGCGAGGCATAGAATGTGACACATGTTTTGGATTCAAAAAATGTGATACCGTTTGAAAGCTATAGATGTTTTTCAATCAACCTATCAATCAAGACTTTAATTGTAATTCAAATAGACAAAGAATAATAATTATTTATTAAATTCAAAGTAAAGCATAATTTATATTGGTGGAAAGTTGAGAATCTCATTTAACAACCCTTTTCATTTCATCAATTTTAGGTAAGAAAAAAGTCGTCAGCCACATACCCTACACATACCCATCATATCACCAATTTTTGGCCCATCATGATCCTGCACATACCCATGCTATGTATGGTTTCATACAAGCTAAATACTTAAGCAACCTTCTTACATGCACATAGTTAGAATTTACCACTTAAAAAATATTTAAAGGATGTCTTATTGACTAATTGTAGAAAATCATAGAAACAAACTTCACTATATTCAATATTTGGTTAACCTATCCTACTTCACTTTTAGGAACAATGTTATCAATCATCATAAATGAAGCATGGGAACATAAAACTTGATTTTGATTATGAGATTCACCTTAAGATATTTGTGGCTTGATTGTATTGTATTATATAATTCTTGTATAAATGTAGGGTGCTACCATTTGTTTTAAATTGTAGGATGGAGAGAATATTGATCAATAGAAGATATATTTTGGACCTTTAGATATTTTATTAGAATTCCCAATCAACTTTAGAATTAACAAAATCAAATTATTATATTTTTTGGATCACACAAAGCCCCTTTCTCATTAAATTTATTTCTTATTTTATATAGAACTCAAGTGGGAATAAGAAGGGTTATTATTATTTTTAGAAGGGGTAAACACTTTTGACCTAGAGTTATGAACTGGTGAGGTCACAAATAGGGGACCTCATCCCCAATTTAAAAATTCAACAATAACACCCCAATGGGGTTTGAACCTTGATGGAAAGAACAATAGTAGAACAAGTTAACCATCATACCATGCCACTATTGGCTAATAAGATGGGTTAATATTTTATTATTTTTTAAATTTTTTAAATCACCATCACGCTCATCTTTTACTACTCCTTTATCACTCTTGGTGGGTAGTTTGTTCAAGATTATGTGATTTGACCATGAAGAGGCTAATTAATCACCTTATCTTAGATGGGTCTTATTATGCATTCATCATCATTTATAAATGTTTATTCTATAATGTGAACCTCAATAATTTATTGGTGGTAAAATATATTAGATTCCTTGAGGAAAAAGATAGATAGGGAATATTTCTTTAGAATTTTTAGGATCACAAAATCCTTTGGTATTTTCAAGTCGTAAGTGTTGAGCAATCCGAATAATTGAGAGGGGGGATGAATCAATTATCATAAAACAATTTTCTCGCTTAAATCAATTGGATAATAATTAAAACATATATGAACATGAAAGCACATAACAACACCATGCACAATGAACACCAAAATTTACGTGGAAACCCAAGGTGGAAAAAACCATGGATAATGCTAATTCTCAATTATAGAACACCAATTAAGGTGACACTGGTTAAGGTGATTTTTTCAAAGGCTCACTATCGGTGGGCTCATTGCTCAATTAATACAAAAACATAAAATAGTCTTACTAACAAAACATGAACTAATGAAGGGTATGTGCAAGATCATCATGGAAAAAATAGGCCCTTAAGTGGCAAAAAAATAAAAAAAATTAGAGTTAGGAAACTTGACATAAAAATTTGAATAAGTTATCTAGATTATTTAAAAAATATGTAAGAATAGAATTTGTAGAAAATTGAATTTAGTTTCTAAACTACTAGGTTTGTTTAAAAAAAAGATCTATTTGGTGAAAATTTTAAATTTCAATGTTGTAGTACTTAAATTTCGTGGAAAAAAATAAGAAATAGGTCTTTCTCAACCACCCTAACCACAATAAAATGATAATATTTTCTTATAAGATATTAGATATAAGTAGAGGACTCATGTCCCGATGTGATGCAATTTTTTTTTTTTTTCCAAGTAAATAATTAATTATGATTTTTTATTACAACTTTTAAAAATATAAAACTTGTATGTCGACCACCTTAACTTGGTCAAAAATTCATGAAATTCAATTTTTCTTTTTTTAATCCTATAGTTTACAAAGCATAGAATGTGACGCATGTTTTGGATTCAAAAAATGTGATAACGTTTGAAAGCTATAGATGTTTTTCAATCAGTCTATCAATCAGGACTTTAGTCATAATTTGAATACAAAATGAATAATAATTACTTATTAAATTCAAAGTAAAGCATAATTTATATTGGTGGAGAGCTGAGAATCTTCTTTAAAAACCCTTTTCATTTCATGAATTTTGGGTAAAAAAAAGTCGTCAGCCACATACCCATCATATTGCCACTTTTTGGCCCATCATGATCCTGCACATACCCTGAAGTTGCATCTACATATGCATGAGGTCAGCTCTAGTTAAGAGCACAATATTTTTCTGTAGTAGATTCAATCAAGAATATTCTACCCACCTTCCTTGGACAACCTCTGCAATACAAATTATCTCTTCCTAACACTTTCCTTCCACTTATTTCTCTTTTTCTTATCGCATAATCCCTCACACCCTTCTTCACTCACACCACACTTCTTCTTGTTCATAACCAAAGAGATGTTCAATATATATATGTATATGTAGAACAAAATAAGTCGGCTTAGCAAAACATGTCGACTTTGAAGAACAACCTTGAAATATTCAATAAGGCTTGACATGCTAGCACTGGACCTAAAGGATAGGTCACACATAAGGATCTCCTTACCATGTTACCATAGGACCCATAAATAGGTCATACATAAGATAAGCATAATTATTAAAAGATAGCAAACTTTGAATTACATGAAATATATTCTGGAGTTGATGGGAATGCCACAACCAAGACCAAATCTTAATTTTCATCAATTTTAGTACCAACCAAAGAAACACAAATAGACATACCAAAAATTGTAACATGCTACATGAATGTTCAGATAGAAAGGATACCCAAAATAATATGAGCACAAAAACCAACATCTAAAGATTAGCCTACATTATTCTACATTAACTTTCTTTCATGAGTGTGCCAAAAAGGACTACTACCATATCCAGATCAAGGATAACATCCATTCTACACAACATCATAGCACACAGTAGGATAGATCATTTTTGTATATCATCCAGAGCACAACCTTCGAGATCCCAGGTTTTGACATCAATGACAACAATGCTAAATCATCTCAACAATCTCCCCCCTTGGCATTGATGGAAAAACAACAAAAACCTAAAAACACAAAAATTGCAAACAAAAGACTCCATGCACTCCCCCTTTGTCAAGAAATTCAATTCCTCTTTTTGTTTTTGCTTTTATATTCATTTTCTCCCCCTTTTTTCCATCAAGGGAAAAGGGCCAATTAAGAACATTTAGGAAATCAAGTAAAAATAACACTTTTCACATGAAAATTTTTCTTGTACCTTTCTCTCACAGTTGGAAGAATCCTCTTCCAAGCTTGTACAATAGAAACCATTCTAGCACACATATTTTCTAGTAGAGCCAACAACTCAAATGATGATGACTAGTCTAGAGAAGAGCACTGATGTTCACAATCCTCTGCATCAAAAAGTATCTCAGGGAGATGATCCAAGCAAACCTCAATAATTTATTTTACCAACAGGAAAGTTCTAACCAAATCTTCCCTCTGTCTCTGAGTAGACAATAACTCAGCTTGCAACTCACCAACTCTTATTCTTTGTTTTCCATCTTTATCTTTGAAGAAGTCAAAACAATTCCTAATATCATTCAACTTAGATTCAATAGCTTCAATTTTTCTTCTAAAGTTATCAATATCAGTAGGCCACTAGAGATAATACCAATAGATTCCAGACATTTCCTTAATGCATTATCTTGTATCACCAATGTGTTTGGATAACTTTTGTTTGGCTTTGACACACCTTCTCTCAATCATAGCTTGGATTTTATGACCTTTAGATCCTTCCTGCAACAACCTTTCTTCAAAAACTTCTACTAGATCATCTAGTAGCGAGTCAGAAACAATTGAAATAGTAATACCCTTTTTGAGTAGATAACCAAAAAAAGAAAATTCAATTCTAGGCCTACTAACCGAAGAGTAGGAATACCACATTTCACCAATCTTTTTCATATCACCTTCATCCAACACTGAACAAAATTCATCTAGATCAAAATAATTAGATCTAGGCAGAGACTTTTCTTCCTTCTCCTTCTCTTTAGACATAGTGATGACATCCTTTGTGTTAATTTTCCTCCTTTTAGGTTCTAGAGGGGAACCAGCAATTACAACCTCTAACTCCTTAATGGAGAAGGAACCCTCCTCAAATTGACTGATAGGCGTAGCACTAGAATCTATCACACTAGAGCACAAATTCATCTACAAGGATGAGAAATAAAATTTGCATGCACTTGCTTTATCTTCCATACATTCCAATATCTGCAAACTTGCTTTTTGATAGCGATGCCAGACTTCCACTTAACATTCTCCTTTGACAGTAGCAAAATTAGAAAGTAAAAAAATAAACATATGAGCATAGACCCAAACAAGAAAGGATGAATCTCAACCAAAGACATTTTGACATTCTCAATTGGGTTTTCCATTATTAGGCTACATAGGTCAAACTGTTTATTTTCCTTCACCATCTTGTGTGAAAGATACACAACAATAGTTTAAGTAGAACCTTCACAATTTTGAAAATAAATTTTGTAAGTGATACTATAAACAACATACCTTACTATAGGATTGGAAATCCAGGGGAGTTCTTCCCATAAATTCATACCTAGGGCACTTACCTTCTGCAATTCATCAGTCTTCAACCCTAGTTCCATTTCCTTCATCTTTCAATGATCAAACTCATCAAGTTCTACTCCCTTCAGCCTCAACAGAATAATGCCAATGGATTACCTGTTAGCCAACATGAATTTCATTTTCACTCATATCTTCTTGAATCCTTTTATCACTTAGAAAAACCTCCTCTCCTTCTTTGCAAAATATGAGAAATGACTTGAAACTCCACCTTTTATCCTTAATTTCTCATGAGGATTTATCTACCAAAAAATTACATTGATGACACCATCAATTATACTTCTCTTTTCAATCATCCAAATTAAGCTTCATCATACATCACCAACCAAATCAAATTTAGTCATGTCAAAACCACATCAATATTACTTCAAAGAGGGGGAACCGACCAGATATGTATTGCAAAACTCCCCTTGAGCCAAGGAAGTTGGTTCAAATTCCAAAAGAGCTCCCCACACTTGTTTCCTTTTTCTTCCAAACCATGACGGTCTTCTTCATAGATTCATCTGATTCTACAACCTTCTTTTTGTTTTTAGGCTTTTCTAGAGCAACATATTTACATGTGTTAGCATAATGACTAGGTTGATTGCACTTGTAACATCTTTGTCTAGAATGAACTAAGTGAACCTTATATCTGTACTAATTATCTTTGTGACCATAGCCATGGCATAAATGGAAATAATCATGAAAGAGATTATTCATTCCATTCCTTCTAGCCAGATTAGATAATTCACTTATATAATGACTTTCTTTGTGAGCAAAATTGTGATACTTAAAGAATTGAGTACTTGGTTCCTTCTTGCTTCTACACTCTACAACCTTATGCCAAAATTTTTTGCATAGAAAACAATAGCCATTTAATGATAAGTACCTTTGAGCATTTGGTTGCCTAACCAGAGGTCTTTTTGTAGGTGTTCTAGAGTTTTGGACCTTGCTTGTTACAACATATCTCACTTTAGCTTCAACTACTTTTTCTTTACCCTTAGAATTCTTATTTGAGCTTTCACTTGAGAAGCCAAGTCCTCCCTTATCCTTGTAACATTTTTGTAGGGACAAGAGTTGATCCATAATCATTCTACTTTCACATACTCTTGCTTTTGATTTCATCCTTCTTATTTCTTGATCTAACTTCTCATTTTCTTCTAATTTTTGTTTGAGATTTTCTTTAGTCTTCTTGCATTCATCCAACCTTAGCTTTAAATCCACAACACTTTCATTTGACTCCTTTAATTCCTAGTTGACCTCTTTGTGTCTTGCTTTGAATTTCTAGATTTTCTCCCTTATCTTTGAGATACAAGCATTTTCCTCCTTCATTTTTTCTTTCAATTCTTTATTTTTAAATTTTGTGCTTTCCATATCATCTAACATTATATTCAATTCTTCCTCAAAGTAATAATCTCTTGCCATCTATTCAAACTACCAAGATCTCCCTCAAGTACTTAAGCTTTATCTACAAGGGACCATGCTCTGATATCAATTATTGAAAAGTCTGGATAACTAAGAGGGGGGTGAATCAATTATAATAAATTTTCTTGACTTTAATTAATCTGGAGCAAGCTTAAATCAATCAGATAATAATTAAAACAGATATGAACATGAAAGCACATAACAACACCATGCACAATGAGCACCAGAATTTATGTGGAAACCCAAGATGGGAAAAACCATGGAGAATGCTAATCATCAATTATAGAACAAAGGTTAAGTTGACAAAAATTAAGGTGATTTTTACAAAGGCTAGTTGCCAAATTTCTCACTACAGGTAAAGCTCACTATCGGTGGGCTCACTACCTAATTAATACAAAAAAATAAAATAGTCTTACTAAAAAAACATGAACTGATAAAGTTGCATATACATATGCATGAGGTTAGTTTCGGTTAAGAGCACAATATTTGTCTGTAGCAGATCTGATCAAGAATCTTCTTCCCACCTTCCTTACACAACCTATGCAATAAAGATTACTTCTTTCTAACACTTTCCTTCCACTTCCTTCTCTATTTCTTATCGCATAATACCTTGCACCCTTGTTCGCACAGACCACACTTCTTCTTGTTTGAAACCAAAGAGATGTTCAATATATATATACCCGTAGAACAAAATAAGCCAGCTTAGCAAAACATTTTGACTTTGAAGAACAACCTTGAAATATTCAATAAGGCTTGGTAAGCTAGCACTGAACCTAAAGGATAGGTCACATAGAAGGATCTCCTTATCATGTTACCACATGATCGATAAATAGGTCATACATAAGATAAGACAATTATTAAATGATAGAAAACTTTGAATTACATGAAATATATTTTGGAGCCAATGGGAATGACACAACCAAGAGAAAATCTTGATTTTCATCAATTTCAATACCAACTGGAGAAACACAATTAGACACACCAAAACTTGTAACATGCTACATGAATGTCCAGATAGCAAGGATACCCAAAGTAATCTTTGAGCACAACAACAAACATCAAAAAATTAGTCTTTGTTATTCTACATTAACTATCTTTCATGAGTGTCCCAAAAAGGAGTACTGCCATATTCGAATCAAGGATAAGATCCATACTACACATTATCTAGCACATGACAAGATAGATCATTTATGTATATCATCCAGAGCACAACCTTCTAAATCCCAGGTTTTGATATCAATGACAACAATGTTAAATCATCTCAACAACTTCTCAACACTTAGAATATTAAATAATTAGATTACTTGCATTTTATCCTTATAACTAATAGAGATATTCTTAGTGATATTACTATGTGATTGTGTGAGTGTTTACATAACTAAATGATTCAACCACTTCCATTTATGCTATTAATTTTCTAGATGACCATCATCCTTGTAACTCTCCTATAAATATTTCTCATGAGAATTTTCAATACTTAATAGTAGCATTGTGATACCATCTCATTGATTTATCCATGGATAAAAATGGAACCTTATATTCTCTATTAAAAATTATAATTGATTAGATTCAAGCTTATATATTCTTTCATTATCTTTTTCTTGCATGAAAAATGGATCAATTTTGATAATATTTTTGGTGACCAATGCTCTTTTGTGAAACTATTGATGTACTTGTGTATTATTCATTTCTATATATCAATACTATCAACATATAATATTTTTAATTCATTCTAAAAAATAGAAAATTGATTCTTTCATAACTTGGATTTGACTTGAAAGATGAAGTCATTGAATTTATTGTCAACGGATATTTTTTATAATGTTAAAATTTGCATACTCTATAATTTATATACTACATGTTGTACACACTTTAGTGTCCACTCAAATAACACACATTAGGCCATAGTTAAGTATTTTACAAAGCCTTTTCCCTCATTATTTATGAATAATTTAACATAAATTTAACACTAGGATAAGCTTTCCAGCCTTAAACTATCCTACTATTTATGGTAGCATGCTTCATTGACAAAAATATTCTACCATGATTTATTTCCCTCCCGAATTTTCAAAACACTATTTTAGCTATATTTCGATAAAAACTATTTTTTTATATAAAAATATTTCTTAGAGTCTTTTTAGGGATCAACAACCCACACAATCATTTTCTCTACTCCCTTCAAGATCATTGTCTCCATCCTTGAATTCATCGATGACCATTAATTACCAACAAAATTATTATATCTTTTAAAACTATTATTTAGTAAACTAGTGAGAGAATAACTATTGGTGTTTTCACTACAAGCTTCAAAACTATCCATCATTCACAAGTTTTTTGGTATCTATTTATCAAATTATAATTTTGGAAATTCATAATATAATTTTTTTGCTACCAACAACCTTTTTTATTTGTCATGCTTCTTTTGTATAAGGTTTTCTTCTTGAGATCCCCATCATTATTTGGAAACCTCTTTTTTGGTTTTTGTAATGGCATGAATTTGAACCCGTAGTAAATTCCACATTTATGCTACCTCCTACCTTAGAAAATTGAGTCTGATAATGCAATTCATATTTCTACCACATTTCCCTATCCACTTGGAAGCTTTTTTATGTGTTAGTGGGGGATATTCTATCTAGGACACTAGCATAGTGTACAAACATCTACTCGGCACATTGTTGTCTTGACAGGATTCCAACCTCTGGAATTCGCAGAGGTGTTACACTCATCCATTGGATGTGAAGTGTAACATCTCTACTCCTTGGATCGACTTCGAATGGATCCTTTGCCTCCATTTTTTTTCAAACTTCTATCTCCTGCTAGAGTAATAGTTATTATGCTTAATTAATTACATCATATTGATTAATTTATTAAGTCACTTATTCCTCTTTATTACTTAAGCTAAACTTAGGCACATTAATAATTAATTATTAATTATTAAGTGTGCACACTAGGGTTTCATTTAGGGTTTCCCTTTTAGGGTTTCTTGATCTCCTTCATAAGGATTGATCACTTTGTAATAACGATTCTCTTAATGCATTTTTTGAGAGGTTTTACGAACATCTTTTTGGTTCTTCATGTCTTTTGCATGTGACATGTATCCATCTTGCATGCGTGATTTGGTTTTCTAACATGGTATCAGAGCTCCAGACCTATAGCTACTTGTTCGTGATCTGAAGATATGGCCTCTCTGTGAGTTTCAAGTGCAAGGGTTTCCACAGGAATCTTTTCTGCAAGATCTGGGGGTAGCCATTTTTTTGGGACACTATGGGCTCAAACGGGCATCGCCATCGCGTTCGCAACATCCCAAAACCCTAGAAACGCCCTGTCAAATCATCGATTTTGGTGCGATTGATTTGAGGCAAATTTTTTTTGCTCGTACGGGCCTCCTGTGCCGCCTTTGTGCATCGCGATCCAAGGAAGATTGTTTTCAAGTTTGATTTTTATAAAAGAAATTTTATAAAAATTAAAATCTTTTTTTCAAAAAAAAATACATGTAAAAAGTTTTTGAAAAGTTTTTAAGGCTTTTAAAGCTCGTGGCGGTGGTACCTTACCCTCCTACCGCGGGTGGCGTACCTCCCTTGGCGGGCTGGCCCTACCCATCGGCCACCTCCCGGCCACATTCCCGGCAGCAACTTTCTTCTAGCTGGGTGTAATGCGGCGAAGCCCCTTTCATCGGGAAGGGCTTAATTCATTCGGTGGCCAACATCCCAATTTATTAATATCTCGATAATGGGGTAACCGCTAAGATTCCCTCTCTAATCCGGATAAACACATCATATCTAGTTTCAGTTAAAAGAGAGGGAGATTTTGTCCGGCCGACGGGGCCAATTTTAAGCTCAGATTATGCTGACATCAGCATGATGTCATGGTGTCATCCGGGCGGCCCTCTTTGCCCTCCTAACCCTAGTTTTTTCTAAAAGAGCAATTTTTTTTCTTTTGGCCATAACTTGGGCATACGGTATCAAAATTGGGCAAACGAGATATGCCCGAAAGCTAGTTCGAGCACTTTCATTTGGTGCAGTTTATTTTACAGTATTTTTCTGTTTTACTGCATTTATTTCTGTTTGAAGTCAGATGTTGTTTTTGGACTTCCGAGCTCATAACTTTTTGCCACGATGTCTAATTTTTCGCCTCGTTTGCAGCGTTGGAAAGGTATTAAGGAGCTCTATTTGCTGTCCATGCACTTTTTCTGTATCTATCCCAAGTTTATCAGTTAGTCCAATTTGGCCCGATGGGTTGTTTGGCGATTACTTGGATGTTTTGGCAGTTGGGAGAGTGCATCTTGCATCTTTGCACTTCTGAGTAATACATCATTCAATAATTGCTTAATGCTTCATAGATTCCAAGGTTGTTCCCTGCTGAGTTTTTGAGTGTTCCATGGCATCGGCTCATGACATTATTTAGATTCCAAATTAGGGTTTTCAGCTTGTAGACAAAAATATCTTTCCTTGCTTGTCAGATTGCGGTTCCAGTGTTACTCTACAGAGTTCTTCCAGTGCTTCTTTGCAACATGTCATCACATTGTAGGGGGGTTTTGTCCCACTTGGTTTTTCCTTCTCTACTCATTCTTGCATTTGTAAATGGGTACCTGATCCGCCTTAGTTGTCGGACCCATCTTTGCTTTCATGCATCTTATTCTCTAGTGTTTTAGCTTCTTCCTAAGTTCATCTTATAGGTGTTAGAGTAATAAGTTATTATGCTTAATTAATTATATCATATTGATTAATTAATTAAGTCACTTATTCCTCTTTTATTACTTAAGCTAAACTTAGGCACATTAATAATTAATTAATTATTAATTATTAAGTGCACACTAGGGTTTCATTTAGGGTTTCCCTTTTAGGGTTTCTTGATCTCCTTCATAAGGATTGATCACTTTGTAATATTGATTCTCTTAATGCATTTTAATGAGTAGGTTTACAAAACATCTTCTTTGGTTCTCATGTCTTTGCATGTGATTGGTATCCATCTTGCATGCAGTGATCTTGATTCTAACATGGTATCACATCTTCTTTGGTTCTCAGATATCTTTTGCATGTGTATCCATCTTGCATGCACGGATCTTGGATTCTAACATCTCCTCCATTCAACTCATCTTCTTGACATTCTTCTTGATCATTCTCACCATCTACACACTTCTACACTCACTTTCAGCTCCTTCAA
The DNA here is from genome assembly GCA_007258455.2 of Sequoia sempervirens. Lineage (NCBI taxonomy): Eukaryota > Viridiplantae > Streptophyta > Pinopsida > Cupressales > Cupressaceae > Sequoia > Sequoia sempervirens. The sequence goes on from VDFB02109042.1 coordinate 52,971,223, forward strand.
GCTCCACCACCTCCATTGAAGCTACAAGTTAATACTTGGTTGGTTCACTGTCTTCATTGTTGCAGCAACATTGGTCTTTGAAGGCTTGCACACTTGCTCCTCCCTCCATTTACCTTGAGAGCACTTGGTTGAGAAGGTTATACCTTTTTTCTTCTTATTCACTTTGTATTATCATATTGATATTGTAGAATATTGTTTTTTTTATTGCTTGGTATCTTTATTTCTATGTACTCTCCTTTATCATATTTATTCCATCATTTCTATCTAGTTGTCTATGGAGGTGGAAACATTGAAGTGGGGGACTGGCTGAGGCAATCCTCTAAACACAACCCCAAAATTTTCTCGTCATTTGTGTGCAGTCCCTCCTTGAGGTGAAGATCTTGAAGATATCAACTCGTGGGTAGGAAGATATGCTTTCCTCACCCTTCTTTTTCAATTCATAGATTAGATTAAATTAATGAAAATTATTCTTTTTATTCTATCATTTTGTTACTTTATATATTTTTTACCACAGTAAACTCTACCAGTTAAGTTGTTAGTAGTTTTTTTGGTATTTTAGTCTGTACCTTGCACTTTCTATCCATATAGAAACAAGCACACCATTCAAACGCTAGCACACCACACTATAGCCCTTTGGTAGTAAACTATTTGAGTTGCAGTTCGGACATAAAAAATCTTCTCACCTAACTTTCTAAAACATCTAGTCCTGTAGAAGGATAGTAGCAACCAAGTTTCTCTTCCCTTTTTTCCCTTAAACTTTGAACTCTTCCAAAACATTCCTTTAAATTGAGGTAGATCAGGGAAGCCAAATTTTCTAGACTCTCACGTTACCTCGAGTCCTGAGCAATCAATTCCCCTCTACATTTTGGTGAACTTGACATGAACAACATAGTGTCTATTTACTTGTGTTAGGATTCCTCCTCTCGTATCATGTGTGGGTTGCAGACTTGAGGTTTGTGAAACTTTATGAGATTTATAACTTAATATACAACTTTTGGGTACATTGTGTGAAGGAGTGTGCAACATCGACACCTAGGGATGGACTTCTTAAAGGTCACTACTAGATTCACCTCTCAAGAGATGGTCTTAGGGGAAAAGATGAGTTTCTTCAACAAGACCACTCATTCCCCTACACCTCTTGTCTCTGCTATGGCCCCACTTTTGAATGATGACAATGCTCTCTCTATTCCTATAAAGCATCTCATTGCTTTGGATAGGAGGCTATTGGATCTTGAAAATAATTTGGGGAAAGAATAGAACATGGTTAAGGCCGCTAAGCTAAGGTTGTCAATGAGATAAGATATATGCTCGAGAAAGAATCAGGTGGGCATGGATCTCCTTCAATCCATCACTAACATATTCAAAACATATGTCCCCTCATAAAACCTTGGATCAGATGTTACCCAAGGTTCTAGGCCTAAAACCTCTAGAAGATAGGTGGGAGTTTCGATGCCCTTTTCCCTAATATACATGGCTGAATCAAGCCCTTCTATTAATACAACCCCCATGCCCAAGGTGTGCTCTAGTGGTTCTAGTGGTGGTTTTGGTGGTGGTTCTGGTGGTGGTTCCACTAGTCTTGTTTTATCATTTGACCCTATTTTGAATGCTCCTCTATATAATATGGGTCAAATGCAAAATCAGCCAGAAAACATTTCCCAAGCCACCTCCAAGTTGATCTTTCAACCTTTCTTCTATCATAGTCCTCTTTTGATAGAGATTCTAAACACCCCCTTCCCCTAGGGAATGGAGATTCTTAAATTTGAGAAGTATGGTGGTAAAGGAGACCCACAAAGACACATGTTGGTATTCAAAATGATGTGTATGGAATATTTCACCTTGAATCCTTAATGGTCAAGTTATTTTCTTGATCTATCAAGGACACATCACTAGAGTGTAACTATTCCTTGCTTGATAACTCTATATTCTCATTTGATCAGCTTGTGAATTAGTTTCTTTAGTAATTCCAGGCGAACATCGAGCCATAGATGTCATTTTCAGATCTTGTCTAATGTAAGCAAGGAGAGCTCAAGAAGATAACTACATTTCTTGATATCAAGCACTATCATCATAGATCTCTTACCCTATACCCGACTCAAATATGTAGAAGGTTTTCATCAGAAACCTGTAGAGGTCATGGCATGAGAAGTTTGTTTTGATGAAGTACCCTTCTTTCATGTATCTATGTGTGGTCCTATGGGAATACCAATAGAAGATTCCCCAGTTTGGGGGATCTTCCTAGCATTCCCATCCCGAGGGTAGGTCCATTGTGTCTATTTTTGGCAAAGGAAAATCTGTTGTGAATGTAGTTGTCACGTCTAGTGACAAATGTCTCAAATGTAACATATACTTCACAAAGTTTTATGAATCTTATTCCTATATCTTGAAAAGGTTATGGAAGGATAAGATAATAACCTTACCAAATCCTCAACCCCTTACTAAGCCCTACCCTAATTGGTATGAAGAAAACACATTTTTCCAATACCATTAGATTAATAGACATGATCCCAAGTGATATATGTTCCTATGTCATGAGATATGGGATCGCATTGATGAAGGTACTATTTTCCTTGATGGAAAAAGTAGAATGAAAATAAATCTATGGTGAAAGCTAACAGTGATTTGTAGATTAACGTAGACCTTTTTCATCATACTCTATGAAATTTATTATTGATCCTTTAGACCTTTTCGAGGAAGTCCTTTCAAAGTATGTCAATATGGTCTTGTTTACTCACATTCCCCTAGCTCAACTTGCGACCAGTTCACCATATTTAACCTTTAAATTATAGGATGTTCCCATGAATGGGAAAACTTCTTGTTTGTACATTCTCACTTACCTCGACAAAAATGTTGTGACATGGATTCTAGTGGACCCCATGAGTCATGTGAAAGTGATTACAAAGGATATGTTGTTTCTAAATTTTCATCATAAGGAGGAATGTACAAGATGAAAAGAACCATACCTACCCACTATGGACTCTCACTTGTTCCCCTTGGTTTTATCTCTCTTTTGGTATTGGTGGGTCCCAAGGTAGTGAATACTATTTTTGGTATCATTCTATATTTTTACTTGTTGAGAGTGAAGCTGGGAATCCTATGGTTAGTTTCTATGAACACAATCCCTTCGATGATCCATAAATGTTTGAAATTATCTTATGAGGGCTTAGTACACATCGTGCACAACACTGGGTATAAACCCCTAGTGTCATGTGGGGCCTATTGATTAGATCACTTTTGGCCGACCCCTATTGGTCCACTTCCTCCAAGGACAGACCTATTGTATCACACTTACATTAAATAGAAGAATGGGGGTATAGCACCGAAGGTGACCTACCCTCCTTCCCCCTATGCTATTTACATTAAGGCTTCCACAATAGTGCAACAATAGGCTTCCTCTTCCTCCTCTCAAAAGGAGAATGGGAAGTCTTCTCGTGCCCAACAACCTTCCTCTTCTTCTGCTATTTCATCTGCTTCCTCCTCTCACCTTGTTGTGACACATTTGGCTTCTACCTGCATGCATCTCATGGGGATTTTAATGGTTCCCTCTTGGTAGAAGGCCAATCATTTAGTGTTTGACCTTCCTATCTTTCCCATGGTGCCTCGATCCGTTGTCTATGGTAAGGGGGGGAAGGGCCCTTGTGGAGTTGCCTCTACATATCGACCTCCTCGGCCTCCTATTGCTCCTACCCCTAGGATGATGAATGGGAAGAGGCCCACTATCAAGGTGCTTGAGTATGATCCTCCACAAAATTGTTGTTACTATTCCTTCATCTCTTCCTCCTATTTCTATCAAGGAGTCACTCCCTCTGCAAGTAATGGTTATGATGGACACTCCCATGGTAGAACATAAGCCTTCTGCTCCTCCTCAAGTTACAACTTCTAGCTCTTGGAGTTGAAGAAATTGCCTTGTGCATGAGTGTAAGTTCTTTAGAAAGGCTTTGGCTACTAAGCAAGCTGCCTTGTAGAAGGAAAAAGAGAAGCTAGCAGCTCCTATTTCGACATGTCCAACTACACCTACCTCTTCTGCTTTGGTTCCCATTGCCTTGATCTTTCTTTTGGCTCCCCCTATGAATGTGGATGATCCTCACCCTAAAAGGGTGCAAGTTTTCATCATTCCCTTGGTTGAGCCTTGTCTCTTGATGTCCCTTTCAAACATCCCACATTTTCCTAAGCCCATGGATATGTCGAATACCTCGATGGTGTTCATTGTTGTTCTTTCCTCTTCCTCCTCACCTTCCACTTCTTTTGTGGGGATCTCACATCCTCCAATGAAGCATAAGTTGGAGGATGACCCTACTTATATTGGGGGTTGGAAGAAGGGATCACCTTCTTCAGGAGAGGGATTTGCTTTGACTTGTGTTGTCCTAGTGATGGAGGTAGCCTTGACGTCCCCCAAGTTTGTCACTAACCTCAAGTCTTTCACTGAGGTTGGTAGTGGATCTTGGGTGCCTCCTTCACTTGTCCAATTGACACATGGAAATCCTATCAAGTGCATATTCAACTCAATGGATGATGTTTTGGCTCTATCGATGATCTTTGCAAGATCGATGATGTTTACCTCACATGAGTTTATTGAAGAAGACCTCGAGGGGCCCTCTTCCTTGGATCTTGTCATAGGAAGGTTAGAGGGTGCTACCCTTGTTAGCCCACCCTTGTAGGCTCATTTTCCCTCTCCCAATAATGATCTAGAGTGGGAGAATGATGACCTCTTGGTTGATGAGAACTAGGAGAGCACCTCTTCTTTATCTATAGATTAGATTTGTGTGTGTGTTGTGTTTCCCTTGTGCTTGTTTTATGTGTTCCTAGGACCCTTCTCACCTTTGTAGGTTCTTGGATACATGAATATTTTGTGTCGTAAACTTCCTCTATTTGTTGTGCCCTTATTTTTGACAATTGGGAATGATGCAAAGTGTTGGGGGAATTTGGGCCTCCCTTCCATGACCCAATTTTTTTATTAATTTTTTTTCCATGTACTTTTCTTCATGATTTTATATATTAGGGGGTTGATGACACTTCATATGTATATTATATTATATTTATCTATCTATATCTATGAGCAGTTTTGACCTCGAATTATCAGATCCCCCTATCTCTTGATTTTTTCACCTTTCCTTATCTTTCTTTTTTATGTTTCTCTCTTCTTTGCTTGATTCTTGATGTTGTGGTCAATATGTGTTTTCCCTCACGTGTGCACCAAAATTTCCACATCTACATCTCACCATGTATCTTGGGCCATGACATCTATGCATGTTCTTCCTTTCCTTAGAATGTCACATGCTCCTTCAATTTTCATGCATCCTCCTAGGGGGGGCTCTTTCTTCTTTGATTTTCAATAAGGTTTATTCAGTGGCCAACAAATCCCTTGCTAAAAATCTCTGCATTTTTCAAAAATTGCATCCTTCAAAAAAGGATCCCCTTAGGAATATTTTTTTTTGAAATTGAATTCATAGTAAAAAGAATTGGGACTTCACCTCCAAGGAGGCCATTCTTATTTTTTTTGGATTCCTTGATGAAAGAGAATATTTCAAAAGGATTCCTTGATGATAGAATTGTTTGCAAAAATTATCGCTCTTCAAACAAAGCATCCCTTGAGAAAAACCCTTTTCCTTTTAAGGGTTCCTGAGTGACCCCTTTGAAAGCTTCTCCTTCAATTACTTGTTCCAAGATATGACTTTCTGTCTATCTACATGAATTTTTGCTTGTCTGATATTTTTTGCCTCCAAATTAATATGTTTCCTTAAAGGACTGAGCACCTATAAGGGTCAATCAAAGTATGGGAAGCATTTAAATCTAGCCTGTGTCAAGATTGAGCACTTTTGGTGCCTCCTTTGCAGGACCAAGAACCTTTGAAGCATTTCCACTCTATAGAAATAAGAACCTATAGAACTCTTTGTTCATATTTTATGGGGTTGAGCACTTGTGGAGCCAATTTTGTAGGATCGAGCACTTGCACAAACTCTTATTCACCTTCCATAGGACCAAGCACCTATGGTGATTTTATTCAAATATCCATAAGATTGAGTACTTGGGGAGCCATCTCTCCCCTACAATCTAGTTTTTTAGATTTTAGTCTACTTCCTTGACGGTTCAGGTATATATTCCTTAGCATTCTCTCTATTTTACTATGCATTCATTGAAACTTATGCTCACTAAAGTGGGGAAAAAATGTAATGGCATGAATTTTCACCCCTAGGTAAATTCCACATTTACACTACCTCTTACCTTAGAATATTTAGTTCAATAATGCAATTTTTTTCTGCCACCTTTCCCTATTTACTTGGTAGTTGTTTTATGTGTCAGTTGAGGATATTCTATTTGGGACACTAGTGTAGCATGTGGATGTATGCATGGTGTGCTATCATCCTGATAGGATTCTTGCCTCTAGAATCCATAGAGGTGTTACACTCCTCCATTGGATGTGAAGTGTAACATTTCCTTCCCCTTAGAATGACTTTGAACAACTCATTTTCCTCAAATTTTCTTTCAAATTTCTATCTCCTCAATTCAAATCATCTTCTTGATATTCTTCTTGATCATTCTCACCATCTATACACTCCTATACTCACTTTTGGATCCTTCAAGCTCTGACACATCCATTGAAGCTACAAGTTAATACTTGGTTGCTTCACTCTCTTTGTTGTTGTGGCAACATTGGTCTTTGAAGGTTTGCACGCTCGCTCCTCCCTCCATTTTCATTGAGAGCACTTGGCTGAGAAGGCGAAACCCTTTCATTTCTTATTCACTTTGCATTATCGTATTGATATTGTAGAATATTGTGTTTGCTTATTTCTTGGTATCTTTATTTCTATGTACTCTTCGTTATCATATTTCTTCCATCATTTCTATTTTTCTATCCATGGAGGTGGAAACACCAAAGAAGGGGAATAACTGAGGCAATCCTCTAAATACAACTACAACATTTTCTCATCTTCTATGTGCAGGTCCTCCTTTAGGTGAAGATCTTGAAGATATTAACTCATGGGTAGGAAGCTGCACTTTCCTCACCCTTCTTTGTTAATTCGTAGATTAGATTAAATTAAAGTATTCTTCTTGCTATTTTGTTATTTTGTTACATTCTATTTATGTTACCACAACAATTTCTACTAGTTAGGTTGTTAGTAGGTTTTATGGTATTTTAGACTATACCTTGTACTTTCTATCTATGTGGATGCTAACACACCACTTAGATGCCAGTTCACCGCACTATAGCCTATCCCATGCTCTAGTCCTTTGGAAGTAAACTATTTGAGTTGTAGTCCAAACTCTGAAAATCTGCTCACCTAACTTCCTAAAACATTTGGGCCTATAGAAGGACATCAACAACCATGTTGCTCTTCCTTTTTAAGCTTTGAACTCTTTTGAAATGTTCCTTTAACTTGAGGTAGATTAGAGCAACCTATTGTTCTAGACTCTCCCATGGAGTCTTGAGCAGTCGGTCCCCCTCCTCTATAGTTTCCCAAGATTTTATTTATGCTATTAAATTTCTCTTTATCTTCTCTTTTATGATTATTAGATTGAGCTGTAGGAACTCTCTTAGCTTTTCAATACCATCAAGATTATCCATTGTCAATCCTCCTCATAGATCTTTTGAAAAAAAATGATTCCTTGGTTCCTTTTGTGTTTTAATGGTGATGAATTAGTTGTTTTATAGGGGTTTTAGTGAACATTCACATGGTTTCTTACAAAGAAAACCTAAGTTTATGTAACAAAATTGCACTTTTGTTCTATTCATGTGTTGATCACCTACACCCTATTACTAGGTCCCTAACATTACAAATTAAGGCCTTGTGCACATTATTTTACCAAAACCTTCCTAATAGGTTAACATTTAAACTCGTTGATTTTATAATTTTTTCAATACTTTAGGGTCCTATGTTCATGCTCCCTTTTATTTAATTTTTCAGCCCCTTTATTTCCCTAGTAACTTAAGGTTGTCTTAAGAGAACATGCTAAATCATCACTTATGTTCTTTATGCCTTTTATGTGATCCCCACTTCTTTTATGCCCTATTCTACTAGTCCACAAGGAATATTTTATTCAAGAAATAATGCTTTGCAAAAATGTGGAAGCATTGATAGTTATCATCATTTTATGGATTATGGCATTTAGTGGGGTGTGTTACTAAAGTAAAAAAATGCTATGTATAATAGTCAAACAAATGACACATGGCATCAAGGCATTGGTTTGAGGTCGTAAATCTTTTATAAAGACAAATATGTGACATGTGGGAAATATTTAAAGGTATTTTATGAGTCTATAGAATGTTTTAAGAAGACCCCAATGAGGTGCATGGAATTGTGAAAGAGAGACATGTGGCATTTTCATAATGATTTTGAAATGTTTTGTCAAATGCAATCGAAGGTGGACACATGACAAAATCTTAGGAGGATTCTACGAGTTTGTAAGCTCTTCATAGTGGATTTATTTTCAAGCTTCAAAATCATGGAAAGATGCCACATGAATTCTCTGTTGACATCTACCATTTCTAATTTGTCTTTTCAAGAGTCCCACCTCTGACATGACATGTAAAGGGACCCCACATGGATCAAATTTATTAGTCAAAAATCTATCAACATATGCCAAATATTTTAAAATTGGTCAAAAATTTGTTGATCGTTAGATCTAATCCTTTCATTTAGAGATCAATGGCTCACATTCAAACCTAAAAAATGGATAGCTAGAGGCTCTAGCTCACACAAACTAAGAGTAATGATAGATAAGATGGATTTCTATTAGATCTTCATCTCATTTTTTATAAATTCTACAATATGACCTACAAATCAAATCATTTTCCATCCAAAGTATTTGATGAGAGAATCTACAAAGCTCCAACATTTTTCACAATGAATTAGGGTTTTTAAAAGTTAAGAACAAGTAATTTTTGTCTAATAATTTAATCTAATTTATAGTCTTAGGGTTTACAAAGATTTTTTTGTACCTCAATTTACATTTGAAAGTATAAAAAAAACCCAAGAACTAGATGTAAGAAACCTAGTTTGAGCCTAAATTGTAATCGTAAGCAACTCAAAAGACCAATCCTCAACTTTGAAAAGGCCATTTGATGAAGAATTAGTTGTCCAACTCCTTGGTTCAACAAAAAGCATATCAGAGCCCATGGCCATGGTTGGTAATGCTATTGAGTGTAAGGATACTAATTTTTCCCTCACTGGATGGGAATCATTCATACACTAGTATGAGAAGTGAAGTCTAATGTTCCCTTGTCAAATTTCTGAATTTATGACTTAGGGAATTTTGTAGTCCCTAATGTGTTTGTGGATATAGATTTTTTCACACATGTAGCAAATTATGACGAGAATGTAAGAGATGTAAGAGCTACAAATGGAGAAGTGTTTATTAGAATTGATAAATCTTTATCTTTGAGGTATTCAAATTTAAATTGGATTCCAAAAAAGCCATTGATTTTGACTTGTTGAAGAAGAAATATCAATAGGACAAGAACAAATTTAGGGTACATTGGCTCCCTAGATATAGATTGAAGGGTTTCAATAGGAGGTCTATTAGAATCACTAAAAAATGATATGGAGTATTTTAGTCTAGATACATTTGAAGACTACTTCATAAGGACATATTATGCATTATTCCAAGTCCTAAGGGGATATTCACAAACAAGAATACCAATACCCCTCATATACATGGTTTTGGATATATAATCCCATGGTCAATATTGAGTTTGATTTTACCATGTTTATTGCTAATTCTATCTATAATAAATTAGTAGAAACCAAAAAAGCAATAGGGCGATCAATTTCAAATGGTATTCTCTATTTTTCCATATGTTCTTATATGTAGGAAGAGGGAAGTAAGATAGTTCCCTGCAAATTCACATGGATGATGGGAAGGGGAGTCTTATTCGTGTCCAATGCTTGATCTATGTCTAGGATAAGGATTGTGATGCATCAAATTTTGTGTTGTTTGAGAATCATTTTGTGATAAAGGTAGTTTCACATCTCAGGATTGAAGAGATTATATTGCACAAGGAAATTTTGAATTTCCTTAGGCCAAAAGATAGGGTACCAGAGAAGGGAGTCCAACATAATTAAAGATGAATATCTCCATATTGACTCCATGATCATCAAGGTTTATGGCACAAGAGCACCAAGTCACTTTAGGTAAATTGGGCTAAGTGATGGGTTCTTGAGTCTTTTGGGTTGTTTCAATGTAATAAGGCCATGATGAGGCCATTCATAAGATTTTGTGGTCATTTGAGTCATTTTGGGTCTAAAATGTAAAAGTTGCAAATCATGTCTAAAAGTTATCATGGTAGGTAAAGTGTCATTTTTCTAGTGTGGGGTCATGTTATTGAGTTTAATAAGGTCTAAATAGACCATTTTTAATGTTCTACATGAATAGGTGAGTCGTTTGTGGTAGAGTGTCAAAAAAGTTGCAAAAATGTAAAATGTTGTCTTAGCAAAATTGAAAATTGAAACTTTCCTAGAAGTTGAAGGGCCATAGTATTTCAAAAGGTAGTTATAGACATTTTTTTGGTTATATTTGAATGAAATATGTATATAAAGCCTCTAAAAGGCTTGAACAGGGGTTGGAAAATATTGTATTGAAATTTCAAAATCAATAACAACATTTATTTCTGCAATATGTCTCTAATTCTATACTTTCTAGGAATTGTATGACCTTGTATAGGATATATTTTCTTTGAAAATCATTGATGCAGGAGCATCCAGTGGTGTAAGGGCAATCTTGCATCACCCAAAAATAGTCAATTTTCAAGTTTCTCAGTTTTTAGATGTTTTTACATTTTTGGATACCCTTTTCGTCATAATGAAATTCCCAATTTACGGTTTTTATTTTCGGTTCCTGGGTGGAAAGTTATTGCAGTTTTAGTTTCCCAGATTTGCACCTAAAAACCTTCCGAGTGGGATTTGAGGCACTTAGAGCTTCCGGATCGGCCCCGAAACTTGCCAAAATCGGCGTAGCGGATTTTCGAGCGCGTTCTTGACTTCGAGACCTTTCCAACGGTTCGAACGGTTCGCGAATCGGAGTCCTGGATCAAAAGTTATGGCCCCGCGAAGTTGGCGCACTTTCTAGAAGTTACCATTGCAAATGCTCTTTTGAAATTTGAACTTCATGTTGTAATTTTCGGCGCCAAACCGCCTAAACTCAATTTGAATGTTGTTTTGGCTCCAAACTAATGAGGAGCTCTATTTATGGGCGGGTTTTCTAATTTTTGGGTAACTTTTTGGGGACAAGCTCGCATATTGCAAAAGGGTTACTCTGTAGCTTTCTGTAAGCTTGCATATGTTGTAGAACTTGGGGATTTGAGATCCTCTGCATGTAAGAAGTTCCATTCTCTGAATAATAAATTTAGTCTCTTATTTGTGGGTTATTTTCTGTGTCTCGGGTTGCGCCCTCATCAAGTGGTATCAGAGCGGGTTTTCTTGAGTGTGTGGACAGATCGTCGATCGTGAGGCAGTTCGCACCAGGACCGTGGTTGTGGGTCGTGGTCAAGAAAGATGCCTCCAAGAGTGATTCCTGGTAGGCGTGGTGGTGCCAGAGGTGGTCGAGG